>ML293726.1:3022-17402 GCA_005239495.1 Nicotiana undulata | reverse complement strand
CCCGCCCCTCCATTTTCTAATTAAAGCACTAGCGGTTCGTCACGACCCAATTTCCCCTCCGTTGGGTATTGTGATGGCACCTAGTCTTAAGGACTAGGTAAGCCTAACATTTCTGAATATCAACCATAATATCAAAAAATATATTTGAATGTTTTTCTTAAATGAATCTCTATACATTACACATTTTCCCAAAACCCGGTAGTACAAGTCATAAGCTCTACAGAAAGTTTTATTATAACTCCTAAATATAACTGTTAAGAAATAAATACAACAGTGTATGAACAAAATAAGACGGTGACTCCAAAACATGCGAACGCTGTAGCGGTTTTACCTTGAGTCTCCACAACAGTAACTGCGCTGCTAGCTATCGATCAATCGGTTACGCAAAACTTGGAATCTGCACAAAAATGTGCAGAAGTGTAGTATGAGCACACCACAGTGCGGTGCCTAGTAAGTATCAAGACTAACCTCGGTGATTTAGTGACGAGGACTAGCCAAGACACCCACTGGTCTAAGAGCTGAACAAGTAAAAATATAGGGCAAGGAAATATGATAATTACATAAGGGCTTCACAATATGGCTACCAGTACAGTAAAATTCAACAAGGAAAGGAATAACAAGTATCATCGCAAAAAGTCGTAAAAATAACACGAATGAGTAAATGGAACACAAACTAAATCCGAAATGTAAATATACAACAGAGACAAGTAATAACTCCACTATTTCAACTACTTTTACATCAAGTTCTTAGTCATCTCCACGAGGTACCGAACCTCGGACGAATCACTTTTCACAGGTCCCAATATCTAAACCCTAACATTTGGCATCTTGTGCCCACATGTCAGCTAATAACTGCACGGATGACTAACGTGTCAATTGGAATCATTTCCACATATAAGTCAAGTACAACAAAGGTATCTATACTCAATAATTACAAGGAAACCCCCCTTAACCCGATAAGAGTGCTTAGCTACGTGTATGCTTGTGCAGGTGTCGTAACATAATTCAAATGGCTAATAATCATAAGGACATGAAGGGCAACACGTACAATGTTTTTCTCACAAATGTCACAAGAATAAGCTCACATAGTAAGTGTACAATTTCACAATGTCAACAACAAGGAATACCCCATGCCAACACAAGTATCACAAACAATCTCTGACACAACCCACCTTGTCTCGCCACGTGTGCAATAGTAAAGTTAATGCCCGTCTAGTCTCGCCACACGCGCACAACCATGTTCCCACCTGCACAAGCATACACGTAAAAAATACGGCACGGTAGAAACCAAATGCACGATTCAACAACAATGTTACGACCCAAATTCCCAACCCTCGGGATCGTGATGGAGCCTAACACTACACTTGCTAGGCAAACTAATGTTAGAGGGATTCATCATTTAAAACAATTAAAATATAATACTAAGTCTTAAAATTATCCAATAAATGAATATAGAATTATATGCGAAATGATGAAACGAAACTCGAAGCTAATACTAATATCTAGCTACCCAAGGTTTGGAGTCACAATTCGCGAACACCTAAAGAATACTAAAAGTATTTGGCTCAAAGAAAAATATATAAAACTGTTTTGAACTAGATAAAACAACAAATGAATAACAAGGAGAAGACTCCAGGAATCTGCGGACGCCAGCAGATCTACCTCGCGTCTCCGTGCGAATGTTTAGCTACTACTCGAAATCAACTCTGGTCGGAACCTGGATCTGCACAAGAAGTGCAGAGTGCAGTATCAGTACAACCGATCCCATATACTGGTAAGTTCCGAACCTAACCTCGGCGAAGTAGTGACGAGGCTTGGACAGGACACCACATAAGAACATGGAAATATATATTCATGCTAGCAGAAATAATAGCAAATAAAGAATTAAAAATAACAAGTAATGGAAATGGGGCATGCAGTGGGGAATTCAACATAAGGCTTGAGAAAGCCAAAAGACAGAAATAAACAATGATAAACAAACAAATTAAGCATTTCAAATAGAAAGTAAACTTGCACGGTATCACCCTTCGTGCTTTTACTCTCAGCCTCACCGAATAATAAATAGAATGCACGGCATCACCCTTCGTGCTTTTACTCTCATCCTCTCCAGATTATGAATAAGAATGCACGGCATCATCCTTCGTGCTTTACACTCTTCCTCACAATTTAAATAAACTATGCATGGCATCACCCTTCGTGCTTTACACTCTTCCTTACCAGTTACATAATCATTATTAACAGATAGAGTGGAATTTCATAAGAAATTAGTATTTCATCATAATTACTTTCACAATTTAACATCTCAATCTCAAATCAATATTCACAATGTTATCCATATCAATGGAACCGGATACTAATCTTCCAACATTTCACAAACAACAATAATCATAGATAATAAGGATTAAGACAACCAAAATAACAAGAATTTACTTTCACTCGCATGTTATGACCTGACCACAACGTATAGGTACTTGTCACCTCACCTATACATTTTATTTAGCAACAAAACAAGTAGCAAGTAGTCACACAATACCTATTCCCATAAGCTAAGGTTAGACACAATACTTACCTAGATTTCGCAGGCCACTCACTGCTCAAGCACAACTTTTCCTTTAGAATTGGCCGTCAACTTACCCGTATCTAATCATAATTGATTTAATATCATTAAATATTGCTAAAGGAACTAACTTTAATGCAAAATTATGGTTTTCCTATGTTTTCCTATCAAAATAAAAAATCGACCCCGGGCCCGCTTGGTCTAAACTCGGGGTTCGGACCAAAACCCGTTTACCCATTGTCCCCCGAGCCTGGATATACAATTGGTTTTGGAATCCGACCTCGATTCGAGGTTTAAATTCCCAAATTTTTAAATTTCTAAGTTCTATCCAAAAATCCCAAATTTTACCATGAAAATTCTAGATTCTAGGTTGAAATCTTGATAAAAGTTGTAAAGTATTGAAAGAAATTAGTTAGGAATCACTTACCTATGATTTGGAGAAGTTTTGGTCTTTGAAAAATTGCCTATGGAGGTTTAGGGTTTGAGAGAATTGAAAAATGGGTGAAAATCCCGTCTAAGTCCCACTTAACAGGTTGCGGATGTCGTAATTGCGGCTGGAGCTTCGCATTTGTGAAGCTCGCAATTGCGAGAAGGGAATCGCAAATGCGAACCTTCGCAATTTCTTCAGCCTTCGCATTTGCGACTAAAATGTCGCATTTGCAACAACTGGGGGTCATCGCATTTGCGGACTGTGTTCGCATTTGCGATGATGGCCTTCCCAGGCCTTTTTCGCATTTGCGACAATATGTGTCGCATTTCCCACGCCTGCCAAGTTTGCATTTGCGAAGAATGATCTCGTATTTGCGAGATTAGAGGCCTGTACAAGACATACGACACCAACTATGATTTTTCTAAGTCTAATTACTCCGCTATCCGAAACTCACTTGATCCCTCAGGGCTCCAAACCAAACATGCACGCAAGTCTAAAAATATCATACAAACTTGCTCGTGCGATCAAATCACAAAAATAACACATAAAACTACGAATTTAGCATCAAAACTCATGATTTCTCAAGAACAATTCAAATTTACTAACTTTTCAAAAGGACGTCCGAATCACGTCAAATCAACTCCGATTCTCACCAAATTTCACAGATAGGACTTAAATATCATAACAAACCTATACCAGACTCCGGAACAAAAATACGGGTCTGATACCAACGAGTTCAAACATTAATTCATTTCCTTATTTTCCTTAAAATCCAGTATAACAATTTTCTTCAAAAAATGATTTCTAAAGCTAGGGACCTCGGTATTCAACTCCGGCCATACGCCTAAGTTCCATATTTTACCGCGGACCTCCTAGGATCATCGTAACATGGATCCGGGTCCGTTTACTCAAAATGTTGACCAAAGTTTACTAAAAAACAAAATTTAACTCCAAAAATTAACATTTCTTATATTTTCACATAAATGCTTTTCGGATTTATGTCTGGACTGTGCACGCAAATCGAGGTAAATAAATTTATTCTTTTTAAGGCTAATGATCCCATAATGGTGCCTTAATTCATAAGATGACCCCTTAGGTCATCACAATCTCCAAAAACAAACGTTCATCCTCGAATGGACATAGAAAAGTACCTGAACTGGCGAACAAGTGGGAATATCTACTCCGCATGTCCGACTCGGACTCCCAAGTAGGTGCCTCAACATGCTGACCTTTCCACTTCACTCGAACTTACGGGTAACTCCTTGACCTTAACAGACAAACCTGCTGGTCTAAAATGGCTACGGGCTCCTCCTCATAAGTCAAATCCTTGTTCAATTGGACAGAACTGAAATCTAACACGTGGGACGGGTCACCATGATATTTTCGGAGCATAGACACATGGAATATCGGATGAACTGAGGATAACCCTAGAGGCAACACAAATATATAAGCTACCTGCCCCACTCTATCAAGAATCTCAAATGGCCCGATATACCTAGGACTCAACTTGCCCTTCTTCCCAAATCTCATAACACCCTTCATGGGTGATACCCGAAGTAATACCCTTTCTCCAACCATGAATGCCACATCACGAACCTTACGGTTGGCATAACTCTTTTTCCTGGATTGAGATGTACGAAGACGATCCTGTATAATCTTGACCTTGTCCAAGGCCTCCTAAACTAAGTCTGTACCCAATAACCGAGCCTCTCCCGGCTCAAACCATCCAACTGGCGTTCTGCACCGTCTATAATATAATGCCTCGTAGGGAGCCATTTGAATGCTCTACTGGTAGCTATTATTGTAGGCAAATGCCGATAATGGCAAGAATTGATCCCAAGAACCTCCAAAATCAATAACACAGGCACGGATCATATGCTCCAAGATCTTAATAGTACGCTCAGACTGCCCCATCCGTATGAGGATGGAATGTGGTGCCCAGCTCAACTTGTGTACCTAACTCACGCTGAACTGCCCTCCAAAAGTGCGAGGTAAACTATGTACCTCGATCAGAAATGATAGACGCGGGAACACCATGAAGGCGAACGATCTCCCGAATATATATCTCTGCCAACCGCTCCGAAGTATAAATACTTGCCATTGGAATGAAATGTGTTGATTTAGTCAGCCTATCCATAATAACTCAAACGGCGTCGAACTTCCTCTGAGTCCGTGGGAGTCCAACAATGAAGTCCATAGTGATTCGCTCCCACTTCCACTCAGGAATCTGTATCTGCTGAAGCAAAACCACCGGGTCTCTGATGCTCGTACTTCACATGTTGACAATTCAAGCACCCACATAAGCAACAATATCCTTCTTCATCCTTCTCCATCAATAGTGTTGTCGTAGGTCCTGGTACATCTTGGCAGCACCCGGGTGAATAGAATATTTAGAATTGTGAGCTTCCTCAAGGATCAACTCACGAAGCCCATCAACATTAGGCACACATATATGACCTTACATCCTCAATACACTGTCATCACCAACTGTAACATGCTTGGAACCACCGTGTCGAACTGTGTCCCTAAGGACCATCAAATGCGGGTCGTCATCCTGTCGATCTCTGATACACTCAATTAAAGAAGACCAAGCGACTGTACAAGCTAAAAGACGGTTGGGAGAAATATCCAACCTCACGAACTGATTAGCCAAAGCCTGAATATCTGAAGCTAACAGTCTCTCACCGACTAGAATGAAGGCATAAGGCTGCCCATACTCATTGCCTTCCTACTCAAGGCATTGGCCACCGCATTAGCCTTCCCTAGATGATACAATATAGTGATTTCATAATCTTTCAATAACTCTAACCATCTCTTCTACCTCAAATTAAGATCCTTTTGCTTGAACAAGTACTGAAGACTACGATGATCCGTGAAAACCTCACACGGTACACCATAAATATAGTGCCTCCAAATCTTCATTGTGTGAACAATGGCAGCCAATTCTAAGTCATGGACATGATAATTCTTCTCATGGACTTTAAACTGTCGAGACACATATGCAATCACCCTGCCCTCCTACATCAATACCGCTCCAAGCCCAACATGAGAGGCATCACAATATACCTTGAAAGATCCTGAACCTGATGGAAACACCAACACCGGTGCTGAAGTCAAGGCTGTCTTGAGCTTCTGAAATCTCGCCTCGCACTCGTCCGACCATTTGAATGGGGCACCTTTCTAAGTCAATTTAGTCGTTGGGGATGCTATAGATTAAAACCCCTCCACAAAACGACGGTAGTAACCTGCCAAACCCAAGAAACTCCTAATTTCCGTGGTTGAAGTGGGTCTAGGCCAGTTCTTGACTGCCTCTATCTTCTTAGGATCTACCTGAATACCCTCTACTGATACGATGTGACCCAGGAAAGCTACTGAATCTAACCAGAACTCGCACTTTGAAAATTTTGCATACATATGACTATCCCTCAGAATCTGGAGCGATATCCGGAGGTGCTGCTCATGCTCCTCCCGACTGCCGGATTATATTAGGATATCATCAATGAACACAATTACGAAAGAATCGATATAGGGCTTGAAAACCTGATTCATCAAGTCCATAAAGGCTTCTATGGCATTAGTCAAGCCAAAAGATATCACCAGGAATTCATAGTGCCCATACCTCGTCCGAAAGGTTGTCTTAGGGACATCAGATGTCCTAATCTTCAACTGACGGTAGCCCGATCTCAGATCAATTTACAAAAACACCCTGGAACCCTGAAGCTTATCAAACAAGTCATCAATTCTCGGCATTGGATATTTATTCTTGACGGTGACTTTATTCAACTGCCGTAATCTATACACATCCTCATCGATCCATCCTTCTTCTTCATGACAAAACCGATGCACCCCAGTTGTCACGCCCCAAATCCGAGGGACGAGACCGGCGCCTAACCGGATGAACCCGATCGAGCAGACTTGGATTCCCTTTCCTACCCAACGTATCTCCTCGTTATTATAATGTATATTTTATAAGTGAAACAACAAAGTAGAATCAAGGCGTGCATTTACAACATAAGTTCATTTTCCTCTTTTAGTGCTTCAACATTTAATAACTCAAAAACATATAAACTAGGTACAACATTCCTGACACAGAACCACGAGTACGAGTAAATACTACTACTACCCAAAAACATATATACAACCCACAAAGTGTTTATGAAGCCTCTTAGAGTACGAACCGTATACATAGACTTGCCGGCGACAAGGCCCTGGCTATACCTCAAAAGAAGGCGACATAAACAAAATGAGCCAACATGAACTACACACGACCCCGAGAAGAAGTGGGGCTCACCAAGACTGCTGAGAAGATGGAGGGAAGGCACCACTCTCGGTGATCGGAGCTACCTGCTCTGGAACCACCTACATCCATATAAAAGATGTAGCGCCCCCGGAAAAAGGGACGTTAGTACCATTGAATAGTACTAGTATGTATGAACAAACCTACTCCAGATAGGATAAACATCAACAGTCAATACAAATAGAGGCATCATACAACAATACACCGAAGCAAGGAAAAACACAACAAGAGTTACCACATCCCTCATCCCGTTTTGCCATCTTTTGGTTAATGTACTTTTAAGTTCCATCTTGTTATTATTATTACTGATCCATCGTGTCGTTCTCACACGGAGTCCGATATCTGCCCGATCGGCTAAGCCATCCTAGGTGAGGTCCGAATTACAATCACATCACATATAACCACCGTGGCATGTTCTCACGGAGTCCGATCTCTGCCCGAATCGGCTAGGCTAACACTGTGGCTCGTGCACAGCACACAGAGTCTGATCTCTGCCCAATCGGCTAGGCCATCTCAACTGAAACAGTGAGGACAATAATCATCATCATATCATAATCATATCACAACATCGAGTCATCCATGTGTACGACATGGAGTCTGATCCCAGCCAGATCAGATAGGCCTTCTCACCCCTAGGTCATTCTCCTGGTACAATTATGGATATTTTAGATCACTTACATCATTTTTAACCTTTTTGATCCCCAACACACATTGTTCTTTTATTCATCTTTCATATCATTAGAATCCTTTGATTCACATTTCACAACAATTCATCCTTTAATCTATATTCCATAACCATCCAATCCATTAATTCATGTTTCATAGTTTCCCAATCCATTGTTTCGTGTTTCATAATAGTTCAACTTCATGTTTCACATTTCACATCATTACCATATCTTTACTCATATTCCATAACAATCCACCCTTTACATTTTTTACACCCATCAAATAATAGGAGCACACACACAATAAGGAAGAACATGATGATCAACATTTATACATTCCACTAGCAAGACATCATGGTGGTAGCATATAGCAACATGGAAACAAGAATTGCTCAATTAAGCACATAGAGCACATAATTCCCATAGAAGGTCAATAAGAGATTCATACCCAGAAAATGACCACAACGGGTTTATCCTATGAGGATTATAGTTAGCCATACATACCTCGAGTTGGAATTCCCCTTTAGTTTCTATCCCGAATCACTGGATCTCCTAACGCCTTCAATCTAATTTACAATGTGACACATTCACACTTAGAGTTAGGAACCTTGAACTCATTTGGGCATTTTGTCAAATACTATGTGATCCTTTAGATTAACTAGCCCCTTTCTAGTGAAAGATTACCCTAGCCTAATTATCTTTGTTAGATTATGGTAGATTATTCACATGCATGCGAGGTTTTAACTTTCATCCTCAAGAACCAACCTATTTGTGTTCTATTCTAACTAATATCTGAGAATCTGGGGAAGTGGGGTGAAGACTTACCTCTTATGGTGAAGAAGGGGACGACTACTTGATTAATTCCAGGCCTGAGTAAAGATGGAGGACCAATTTGGGGAAGATGAGGACTTCTCTCACTAGAACCCACTCTCACTTCTCTCTATTTTGGTCAGATAGTCGTTAAAAATGAAGGGGAGGGGTGGTTTATTAAACTAGAGGTCGAGTTTTAAAAATAGAAATTAGAAGCCCCGAAGCAGGTATGCAGTCAGGAATGCGATCGCATTCCTATTATGCAGTCCGCATACCTGTCGCATAAGTGGCCTTCAGCTGGGCCACAAAGAGAAGCAGACTGCCCAGGTGTGCGACCACTATGCGGTCCGCATACCTGTTATGCGATCGCATACTGCGTCGCATAACTCCCTCCTAAAAAATCAAGGTGCCAGATCGTATTCTAGGCCGCATAGTTGTCCTCAAAATGGACAGCAAATTGTCCAAGTATGCGACCACTATGCGGTCCGTATACCTGATCTTCCATCGCATAGTGGACTGCAGACCTACGCAAATTTGGAAAATTATATCTTTTAAGTCCTGGGGTACTTTTTACTCCAAAAGGGTGCGTTTTAGGAATTACTACTGTATTAACAACATGGAGGCCTACCCGGGCATCGTTTTTAGTTAAGAAAATTTACGGGTCTTTACACTAGTGCAAGCCACTAGGTCTAATAAAGCCTTTATCAATAAAGTCTTGCAACTGCTCTTTCAATTCTGGTGGGGCCATCCGGTATGGACAAATATAAATGGAATGAGTGCCCGGAGCCACATCAATGCAAAAATCAATATCATTGTCGGGTGGCATCCCCGGCTAGTCTGCAGGAAATACCTCGGGAAACTCACGAACAACAAGCATCGAATCTATAGAAGAAACCTCAGTATTAGAATCACAAATATGAGCCAAATAAGACAAACACCCCTTCTCATCCATGCGACGAGCCTCCGCATAAGAAATCACCCTGCTGAGAGAATGACCAGGAGTCCCTTTTTCCACTATAATCGAGGCAACCCCGACAATGCTAATGTAACTGTCTTGGCGTGACAGTCCAAGATGACATAATAAGGCGACAACCAATCCATGCCTAATATGACATCAAAATCAACCATGTCAAGAAGCAAAAGGTCCACAGTGGTTTCAAGACCCTCGATAACAACCACACACAAACGATACACACGATTTACAACGATAGCATCCACCACGGGCGTAGACACATAAGCAGGGACACTCAAGGAATCGCGGGGCACAACCAAATACGAAGCAAAATAAGATGACACATAAGAGTAAGTAGACCCTGGATCAAACAAAATTGAGGCATCTCTATTGCAAACTAAAATGGTACCTGTGATAACAGCATCAGAGGACTCCGCCTCAGGTCTGGCTGGAAATCCATACAATCGGGGCTGGGCCCCACTACCCTGAACTATGTCTCTGGGAGGAAATATGATAGGCGGACCTCCACCTCTAGTGGGCTGGCCTCCACCTCTAACAATCTGGTCCCTACCTCTGGCTACCTGACCCATACCTCTGGTGTGACGGGCAGCTGGTGCGGCAGCTGGTGCTGGAACTATAGCACGAGAACCCTGATATTGAGAACTATCGGACGCGCGAGGGCAATATCTAGCAATGTGCCTTGGGTCACCACAAGTGTAACAAGACTTCAGCTGCTGAGACTGTTGACTGGCAAACTGACCTTGTCGGCAAGTATAACCACCCTGAACACTCTGAAGAGGAGGTGCACTGATATGGGCTGGCTGATCATGATAAGGAAAATAAGAGCCACGACCACCTGGGGCACCACGGGTCGTATGAAGTGCTGAATAGAATGGCCTGGAAGAAGGACCTCTGCTAAAAGTAACCCCGCCTCCAAACGAGGCACCACTGAATCCACCGGAATAATGAGGTATCTTGTATGACCACTGACCTCCTAATCTGAGAACCATCTCAACTCTCCTGGCCACATTGGATGCATCCTGAAAGGAAATCTCGCTCCCTGTCTCCTTAGCCATCTGCAATCTGATCGGCTGAGTAAGGCCCTCAATAAATCTCTTGACCCTCTCTCTCTGTGGGTGAAAAAAGAATAGCATGTCGAGCCAAATCTACAAACCGATTCTCATACTAGGTAACAATCATGCTGCCCTACTGAAGACGATCAAACTGACGACAGTTCTCCTCCCTGGTAGTGATAGGAAAAAACTTCTCCAAAAAAAGGTGTGAAAATTGATCCCAAGTCAGAGCAGGTCACCCAGCTGGTCTAGTCAACAAATAATCCCTCCACCATTTCTTGGCAGGACCATTCATCTGAAAAGTGGCGAAGTCGACCCCATTGGTCTCCAAAATACCCATGTTCCGAAGAACCTCATGAAAGCTATAAAGGTATTCCTGGGGATCATATGAAGTAGCACCACTAAAATGAACAGGGAAAAGCTTGATAAACATGTCCAGTCTCCACAAAGCATCAGAGGACATAGTTTCCCCATCAACGAGCGGTGCTGCAAAAACTAGCTGAACTACCCCAACTGGATTGGTTGTTGGGGTCTGATTTTGAGGAGTAATCTGCTCAGTAGTGTGGGTAACAGGAGTCTAGACCTCTTCTCCAGCCTGAGATACAGCTACTGCCACATGGAATGTGCCAGTATGGGCTACACTCTCCATAAGGCCCACTAATCGGACAAATCTGTTGCCAAGGTATGCTTTTTATAGTGGGCCAAAAATTCGAGTGAAAAGTGGACAAAAACACCCCTGTCGGGCCGATATGCGATCGCATTCCTGTCGCATAACAGGAATGCGATTCGCATCTTCACGTTGTTCACCTCAAGTTATCATTTAACAATACAAAATCTAATGAGAAAAGGCTAAAATGAGTGGTAAAATCACCACTCATCAGCACCCCCAACTTAGACTTTTGCTTGTCCTCAAGCAAATAAAAAATAATCACTCAATGAGGTCCTACTACTTTAAACACAAGTTAAATTGCTCATATTCACAATTCCCATTTTTCATTTAAGCATATAAACTAATGAATTTGGTTGGTACCAATAATTAATCTCAAGTATGCATCTTAATTGAATAACTCCCTCATTTACAAGCAATTTCAAGAAGTGCAACAATAAAGTGACAAGAACAAGCCTCTAGAAGTGACTCAACAACACTAGTCTACTAAACATGCTCAACTCGTTTATTATTATTATTATTATTATTATTATTATTATTATATATATATATATATATATATTTTTTTTTTTATATATATCAAATTCACCATTCAATCCTAATTCATGTGCCCTCACAAGACGAAAGAGAGAAAGACAGAAAGAAGTAAAGAAAGAAACTCCTAACTCACAATATTTGCAATGTCAACAACAAGTGACATGTTTACAAAGCCACTCACACTCACAAAGACTTTCAAGTGCTACGACCCATCATACCATAGGCTTGCCCTTATTTTAATTCATAGCATATTCAAGGATATTCGGTTGGAGATCCCATAAGGACTTTGTAAGCTTGTAATGTAGGTTTAGGTAAAGGTGGGATACTCATTTGGGAAATGGCTACACCCTCCTTGAACACTACTCACATTTTTCTTTCTTTGATGCACTTTGTTTTTATTCAAACCGTATGGCTTCATTCACCTCTAATTACCAACACAGAACTACTTTAAATACCTCAATCAGTCTCTTCAAAGCTCCCATATTCTTTTTGTGTTTTTCTCTTGTATTTTCCTTTTGTATTTTTTTTCTTTTGGAGCTTGATTTCAAGAGATTACCTTCTCAGCTTCCACTCCGTTACTACACCCCCAACTTAGGCTTTTTGCATCATTCTCAATATTCAAGGAGGGACGGTTCAAGAGAGGAATTATTTTGTTGAAAGGAAAAAGGCTAGTATTTAGGTGACAAAAAAATAAAAAGTTCAAGGCTCAAATGGGGTAACTAGTGATAATATATATATACACAGATGGCTCAAAAGGTTAAGGGGGTTTTCGAATAACACAAAGAATGCCTAAGGTCATATCTCTAACCAAACATCATTGTTATTGGCATTGAAAAACCAAGCGGGCAAGTTCTAGATGATGGACGCACGCACAAGAATTATTTATACAAGCACTAACACACATGGCACATGAATTAATCAAGATGGGTCAATTTTATTCATCTATTTATTTTTCTCTCTCTTTTTTTATATAGGAGTTTTAGAGCAATATTTTCGAGCTAGTGCGTAAAGAGTCACTAAAAGAGCCAAGAATTTATCACAAAAAGAGTCACCCTCTTTGTTTTCATTGAAAATTAATTTTCGGAGGGTTATTCTTAGATTACATTCCACATTCAAGAGACTAATTTCTTTGGTACCAAATAATTCAAAAGTCTCTTCCTGGCAACACAAGACTAATTCCCTTAAGAAAGTTGTCACACCATCTATCATAGGGACAAGTCACCCGGTTCACTTCAAAATGTATTTCTTGGGAAAGAACCGTAGCATAAAGAAAACCCAAGAAAGTTTTATTACTACGAAAATGAAATGAACTAACTACAAGAAATGAAATTAAGAAGTTAAAAGTTAAAGATAAAATCAACTACTAAACCAGCTAAACCAAATCATACCAAGCCCGGCAAGGGCACATCATATATGCACATGCCACCCCCAACGTTAAATATTGCAGTGACCTCACTGCACAATATCAAAATAAAAGATCAAAGTTTGAGGGTCTCCCTGAGGTCTGCATCAGACTAGCAGACTGTATTGGAAGAATGGCTGGTCAGAATGGCCTGGGGTCATCGCATACTTGGGCAGTGTTGCCCAGTAGTATTTTTGTGCCTTCTTTGCACTGCGTTTGGCCCCCCCGGTGTCCTAAACCTGCTCAAATCAACTCCAAAAAAAAAGGGAAACTTGGCTAATTGGTTAGAACTAATACAAAAAGCTATTCTAAAAAGAAAATTTTCAAAAATGGCTTTGAACCACGATGGGTTGCCTCCCACCAAGCGCCGCATTTAACGTCGTGGCACGACGCAAGTCAACTTTTACCACTTTTCTCGCCACTTTGACGATATGAACTGGGCACCTAGCTTGGAATCAAGCTTATGACCACGCGCGATTGGGGGTGGTAGAAAAATGACCGAGCCAAGCCTCAATTTTTTCATTTTGCACTTCTTGGCCCGTATGTGAGGGATGTCATTTTGCCTTCTTTGTTCTTCAAATTGCAAGATGTAAGGCACAAAATTTTCCTCCTTGCAATACTCCAAGGACTCATGTAGTTCAACTTCCGTTTCACCACACGATTCCAAAGTTGGGAAATGCTTGGAATATGCCTTCAAATTCCCAACTTGCAATTTTTCTTCAATTTTGACAACCTCATTTTCCCCCGGAATTGAGCCAAACTCAACCAAATTTTCAATCACCACGGTTGACTCAAGTTCCATATTTTTGTTGGCATCCGAAATTTTCATAGAGTCGGTTGGCGGATGTTCAAGGCTTGATTCCTCAAAGTAACACTCATCCTCGCCCTCGGTCATGAACTTTTCTTGACTTTCATCCGCACTTGCGACTTGAGATGCATGATGAGTTCCCATCAATGCTTGCAATTGACCCTCCAAAGTGCGGATGTGTT
>ML293723.1:0-10230 GCA_005239495.1 Nicotiana undulata | reverse complement strand
CCATTTCTAATCATTCTTCCTAAAATCCCAAAATTTGACCCCGGGCCCACGTGGTTGAAACTCGAGGTTCGGACCAAAACCTGATCACCCATTTCCCCACGATTAAGAATATACAATTTGTTTTAAGATTCGATCCCAAATTGAGGTAGAATCACCCAAAAACCCCAAAAACCTAATACTACCCAAAAACCCCACTTTCCTAATTGATTTCATGAGTTTAGGCCTAGTTTTCTAGTGATTAATGATGTTAATTGGAAGAAAATGGAATTAGAATTGATTACCTAGGAGGGTGTGGTGATGAAGCTTGTCAAAAATGGCTAAGGATCTGTGGGGAAGAAGGAAGAAGTGAAAACTTGGGAAAGTCCCGTAATGTCTACTGTTTTGGGATTTAAGAGAAAAATCACTGGGCAAATCTCGCACCTGCGGATAAATGATCGCACCTGCGGTCTTGGGCCAGCCCAGAAGGGGCCGCTCCTGCGGAAAAGGATCCGCTCTTGCGGAGACCGCTCCTGCGGAGGCCGCCCCTGCGGGAAATCTCGCGCCTGCGATAGGCGGTCTCGCGCCTGCGGTCTCGCACCTGCGGGCTGAGTCTCGCGCCTGCGGACACTGGGCAAAGGGCTGGGGATCGCACCTGCGAGGCTGGGACCGCAGGGGCAGTCCCGCACCTGCAGCTGGGCAACCGCACCTGCGGTCACACCAGCTGTTGTGCACCAGCAGTGGGTTTTGCTGGTTTTTGGCCTCGTGCGGGGTCCGGGAGGCCCCTGGGCCCGCCCGAGCCCCCTTCCAAAAATACCAACAAGTCCTAAATCACTTAGCAGACTCGCTCGAACTTTCGGAACACGAAAAACAACAGCGGAACTCGAACTCAAACCCCAAAGCTTATTTAATCAAATCTTAAGAACTTAAAATTCTAGAATTCATTTCAATACGTTGAACCGGCCTAAACTAATCGGAGTGACTTCAAACTTTGCAAATAAGTTATACATGACATCACGGTACTATTCCCGGTCTCGGAATCTCATTCGGACCTCGGGAACATAACATCACTTTCCAAGTCGCATTTCAAATTCTTTGAAACCTCAAAATCTCATTTTGATCCGAAACCACTCAATTCACGCCCGTTTTACACCAAATTTTACAAATAAGACAAATAATATATAATAAACCTGTTCCGGGCTCCGAAACCATATTACGGACCCGATAACACGGTTCTCACATAATTATTCATTTTCACAATCCTTTATTATTTTCCGAAAACAATTTCTTTTAAAAATTCATTTCTCGGGCTTGGGACCTCGGAATTTGATTCTGAGCATATGCCCAAGTCCCACATTTTCCTACGGACCCTCCGGGATCGTCGAATCACGGGTCCGAGTCCGTTTACTAGAAATGTTGACCAAAGTCAACTATATTCGTTTATTAATTATCAAAACTCATTTTTTTTAATCAAATTTTCACATAATAGCTTCCTGGCTACACGCCCGGGCTGCGCACGCATATCGAGGTGAGGCTAACGGAGGCTCTCGGAGCCTCGAAAAATAGATATAGCTTAAATTACATAAGGTGACCTTTTGGGTCATCATAGATAGCAATACTCCTAACTCCCACACCATCAAAGACCCTATAAAACCTACAATACCAAATACAAACTTCCAACCACAAACTCCAAGACAACTCCACCACGCTTAGACACGCAACACTCCATCTCCAACACTGCCAATACAACAATACCACCGTTAGTTTCCATAAACCCCAATCATACCACTACCAATACTACTCAAACCATCATGAAACCTATAATATCTACACTATCACCTATTGACACATCAAACGATAAAAGAAATGAGCATTCTCCCTCTAAAATGCAAACATTACCTCTACAATACATATCTCTTGTTCACACTAATACTACCACAATCCTTACTGCCGGAAAATTATCCAAAGGACATCCACCGGTCACTTCGACAATAATACCACTGAAGCCGCCACAAATGCAACCAACAGACTCAGTAAGTTCAGTAAGTTAGTCCGTCATACTCCTACTTTGATTCCTACAGCCACAGAGCGAGTCCAAAGAGTAAAGGACTCAATTATGATCGTAAAATTATATACGACTCGGGAGCTACGGGATGATACTTCATTTTGACTAGTAGTAGAAATTGCCAAGATGTTAGAACGTGTTCGGGGTGAGGAAAAGGAAACTAAGGACACCAAGAGGTCTCCAGGTTTGGTAGAATTTGGTGGATTCTACTTTGCAACTATAAATCATTATAGCGGAGACTCGAGCAGTCGGTCAGCTCAGTCCGCTTATCAGATTACTCACGGTGCACCAGTAAGTTCCTTTAATGCACCACCGACACATGATTCCTACAATGGATATTTCAGTTATCCGGCACAAACTCGGGCGTCCTAGTGGAGGACGGGCGGGTAGAGGACGTCCTAGTGGTTGATGCCCAGCCCATTGATATATTTTCTATGGTATAGCTGAGGTTGCTACATTAGATGGTGTCGTTACAAGTACGATCTCGATTTAAAAGGGAATAATTTCCTTAAGTTGATTCGGTTCTGAGTATCGAGGCAAGTCCTCCTATTATTCTCCACTTACGAGTGAGCTTCGTGATTCTATAATCTACTTATGTGTTTACTCCTATTGGGTGATTCTAAGATGATATCCATGTCTATCATTTTATGTTAGTCACTAAAACGAGTTGTAAGGATAAAAATGACTTTCTATTACTCATTACAGTGAGTTTGATGTAATTTACGGATAACTGACTACAATTTGTAAATTATATGCCCTACTGGTATGGCGGTTGATTATGTGTTATGACCTTGTTTAACGAAAATTATTTTAAAGAAGAAAATGGAAAGATTTTGATTGGAACAATGTGCATATTACTTGTTATTCAGAGCTGAGGACGGGATCCTCGCATTTTAATAAGATTTGATATGCTTAAACCGAGCTACAAGCCACGGTGGAAGTTATATAAGGACGAGATCCTTGTGATGAAACTTTATGTGTTTAAATTCTCCCTTGTAAAATTATATTTGTATTATAGTACTAATAGTACAAATATCAACCTAATATCAAGTGGGTTAACTTGACCAAGGACAAAGCTCAGGGGTTAGGGGAGAAGTTGTTGGCTATGAGGGCCTAGATTAGTAGAGGGGACGCGTCTAGTATGTGTTTTACGACTGCGAATTGCATTAGGGTAGCTGCTAGAGAGGTCTTAGGGGTCACGAAGGGCTCTCCTGAGGGTCATAAAGGGGACTGGTGGTGGAATGGAAAGGTTCAAGGTAAAGTGGAAGCTAATAAAACTGCTTATTTGAAGCTGGTGGAGAGTACGAACGGGGAGGAAAAAAGGACTTATCCGGAATGTTACAGAAAGGCAAAGAAAGAGGCGAAGTTAGCGGTTACGATGTCTAAGAACACGTCATTTGCTCGTTGTACGAGGAGCTCGTGGGAAAATGTGGAGACAAGAGGTTGTACCAGTTGGCCAAGGTGAGGGAGAGGAAAGCCCGCGAGTTAGACCAAGTCAAGTTCATCAAGGATGAGGATGGAAAAAATATTGATGGACGAGGCACTTATTAGGAGAAGATGGCAGTCATACTTCTAAACATTATTGAATGAGGAGGGGGGATACACACATTGTGCTAGGTGAGTTGGAGCACTCTGAGAGTCGGCGGGATTTTGGGTACTGTTGGCGGATTACGATAGAGGAGGTGGAAGGAGCGATCCGTAAGATGTGCAGGGATAGAGTGACGGGGCCAGATGAAATCGCGTTGGAATTCTGTAAAAATGCTGGGCGGGCAGGTTTGGAGTGGCTCACGGGGCTGTTTAATATTAATTTTAAGACAAAGAAGATGCCCGAAGAATGGAGGTGGAGTACGATGGTTCTGCTTTACAAGAACAAGGATGATTTCAAAAATTTCAACAATTATAGGGGTATCAAGTTGTTGATTCACGCTATGAAGGTTTGGGAGAGGGTGGTGGAGGCCAGGGGGACGAGGTGCGTGTCTATTTTCGAGAATCAGTTTGGATTCATGCGGGGGCGTTCGACTATGAAAGCGATTCATCTGGTAAGGAGATTAGTGGAGCAGTACATGGAGAGGAAGAAGGATTTGCATATGGTATTTATTGACCTTGAGAAAGCATACAATAAAGTCCCAAGGGAGGTCCTGTGGAAGTGTTTGGAGGTTAGTAGCATTCTGGTACCGTACATTAAGGTGATCAAGGATATGTATGATGATGCTTAGACTCGGGTGAGGACTGTGGGGGTGACTCAGAGCATTTCTTTGTGGATGGGGTTGCACCAGGGATCGGCTCTTAGCCCATTTTTATTTTCCTTAGCGATGGATGTACTTTCGTGACACATCCAAGGGGAGGTGCCTTGGTGCATGCTATTTGCCGTGATATAGTGTTGATTGATGAAAAATGCATAGCGGAGTTAGCGGAAAGTTGGAGGTTTGGAGACAGACCTTGGAGTCTAAAGGTTTCAAATTGAGTAAAACCAAGATAGAATATTTGGAGTACAAATTTAGTGATGAGACCCATGATGCAGAGGTAGAGGTTAAGCTTGATGCTCAAGTTATCCCAAAGAGAGCGAGTTTTAAGTATCTCGAGTCTATTATCCAAGGTAACAGGGAGATTGATGAAGATATCGCACATCGCATCGGAGCGAGATGGATGAAGTGGAGGCTCGCTTCTGGTGTTTTGTGTGATAGGAATGTACCGCTAAGACTTAAGGGTAAGTTTTATCAAGTGGTGGTTCGACCGTCTATGCTGTATGAGGATGAGTGTTGGCCAGTCAAGAACTCCCACGTGCAGAAGATGAGAGTAGCAGAGATGAGGATGTTGAGATGAATGTGTGGGTGTACCGGGAGAGATAGGATTAAGAAAGAATCTATCCGTAACAGAGTGGGAGTAGCCTCCGTGGAGGAAAAGATGCGGGAGTCGAGGCTGAGATGGTTCAAACATGTTAAGAGAAGAAGCATTGATGCTCCTATCAGTAGGTGTGAGAGGTTGGCCATGGAGAGTTGGAAAAGAGGTCGAGGTAGGCCTAAGATGTATTGGGGAGAGGTGATTAGACAGGACATGGCGCTGCTTCAGCTCACTGAGGACATGACCCTTGTTAAAAGGGTGTGGAGGTCGAGGATTAAGGTAGAAGGTTAGTAGGTAGTTTATAGTTGTTCACCGATAGTCTTAGTAGCATGCATGTCCCTTCATATTCTTAGATTTCTATTACGTATGTGGTTTTTTTCGCCTCAGGTATTGTATTCCATGTTGTTATTATTTGGTACTACTTATCATTTATCTCTCCCTTTTATTTTCTCTTCCTTTTTGCTTCCTTCCTTGCATTCCTCTTATTCTTCTTGACCTTGGTATATTGGAAACAACCTCTCTACCTGCATTAGGTAGGGGTAAGGTCTGCGTACAGACTACCCTCCCCAGACCCGCCTGTTGGGATCAAACTGAGTTTGTTGTTGTTGTTGTTGTACTATAGTACTAATAGGGAGTCATGCATGTTAGGCTTATTTGATAATATTTGTATGTATTTAGATGTGCATATTAACCATATTCGTGTTGTAATTATTGAGTTTTAACCTACGAGGTTGGTGCCAGGTGGCGCTAAATATGACTCGTTAATTTGGGTAAATAATTATGAGGTCTTCATGCCTCGTGTCTTGTTGTTAGTAAGATGAAGGTTTGAAACGAGATTTTTGTTAACATGAGGTTAATTGAAGATGTTATAATTGATTATGAACGAGTATTATGGCTAGAGATGTGGTATGGGAATACGTATGATGTGTGCATAGGCACAAGCAGTTACAACCGGTTTAGGCTAATACCGTGCATTGATATGAAAATCGGACTTTTTGAAAATGTTTGGAATGTAAGAAATTTGGTTTTAAAGTATAAATGTGGATAAAAGAAATAAATCTCAACAAAGATGGTGTTGTCAGACATATGTCGATTGCGGTGACGTAGAATCAACCACAAGTATATGTAAAAGAGAAAAATCAGCAATTTGATAACCTCAGAATAATTCTTGCCACGTTTTTTTAGAGGTGGAGAATGTGATGACCCGATAGGTCATTTTTAGTTTTAACCTTCATTTATGTATTTCGAGACCTCGAATAGATCTGTTCATCCTTCCTCGATTTGTGTGCGCAATCTGAATCTTTTTCTAGAATATTTTATGTGAAAAACAAAGAAAATGTGAAACTTTGCCTCTAAAGCTCATTCGAGTTGACTTCTGTCAATGTTATGAGTAAACAGACCTGGATCAGTATTTTGTCGGTTCTTGCGGGTCCATAATTGGATTTTGGTTGATACCGGGCCCCGAATTGGATACGAGGGTTCGATAAGCTTCGTAACAATATTATGACTTATGTACAAAATTTGAAGTTATTCCTAGGTGTGTGGTCATGTTTTCCATTAGTTTTGAAAAAATAAAATAAAAGGTTTGATTTTATAAAGCTTGAATTTCTAAAGTTTGACAGGAGATTTAACTTTTGAGAAAACGACTCCAGAATGAAATTTTCCAATAGCTTTGTATGATGATGACTTAGGTGCATGTCCGCATTCCGATTTGGAAGTCCGTAGGACAATTCAGTGCATTTTGGCGGAAGTTCGAAAATAGAAGATATTTGGAAAAGTTTGACCGGGAGTTGACTTTATTGATATAGTGGTCGGAATTCAATTATGGAAATTAGAACAACTCCGTTATGTCATTTATGATTTGCATGCAAAATTTAAAGTCATTCCACATTGATTTGATACGTTTCGACATCGAATGTGGAATTTGAAATTCGTTAGTTTTCATTAAGCTTGAATTGGGTGCGATTCGTGTTTTAGTGTTGTTTAATATAATTTCATGCATCGACTAAGTTCGTGTCATTTTATGGGATTTGTTAGTATACTTGGTTGGGGTCCCATGGGGCTCATATGAGTTTTGGAAGAGTTTTTGGAAGAATTTGATAAAATTGGTATGGTTGAACTCGTATCGGAATGTATGTTTGGATTTTGTGAATTTTTGTCGGGCTCTGAGATGCGGGCCCCGGGGTTGATTTTCGTGTTGACTTTTAGAATAAGATTGGAAGGGGACGCCAAGGTCTGCGGACGCCTGCAGGACTACCTCGATGTCTCCACGTGGACTGAAGGCAGCCTCCTCGCTCTAAGGTCTATAGGGTCTTGTACTGGGATCTGCACAACAAAGATGTACAGAGTGTAGCATTAGTACAACCGACCCCATGTACTGAGTAAGTGACGAGCCTAACCTCGGCGAAGTAGTGACAAGGCTAGGACACGACAACCAAATCAACCTGTGCAATTTAATAATATACGGAGGAAATAATAACAACAGGAAGTAAATAGCTAAGTACAAAGAAAAGGGGAACATGCTGGCGGAAGAAATATCAAATAATGGAAATAACGAAATAAAGAAACAATTCAAATCTCAACTTAAACAGTAGGAAATAGCAACACGAAGAAAAAAAGTGCACAGCATCACCCTTCGTGCTTCTACTCTCATCCTCACCAAATAGTAAATGCAAATGCACGACATCACCCTTTGTGCTTTTACTCTCGTCCTCACAATGAATCAATAGAAACGGCACGACATCACCCTTCGTGCTTTTAAATATCATAATATGGCACGGCATCACCGTTCGTGCTTTTACACTCTCATCCTCACAATAATCAATACACGGCATCACCCTTCGTGCTTTACACTCTTCCTCACCCAAACAATATCAATAACAGAAGTCCGGCAAGGAAACTCAACAATATAAACCACAATAATAAATCATAACATCCCGGCAAGGGAACAACAGTAGAATTATCACCATCCCGGCTAGGGAAACAACTATAACCAATCTCACTCAAGTACGCGCCTTCACATAGAATTTCTCAACTGAAACCAATACTCAACACTATTCAATACCAAAATTTTCCACCAATATGAATAACCACAAAGTGAAACTCAAGCAATAATAAAGTAATAATCAATGAAAAACCACATAATTCATAATATCCGACTCACGGGCATGTTTTACACCAACGTATAAGTACTCGTCACCTCACCTCTACGTTGAACATGATACTAACACATAGCAAATAGGACAAAACACCTATTCCCTCAAGCTAAAGTTAGGCCAAACACTTACCTCAAATTCCACGACCAACTCAAGCCTCAATTACCGCTTTTTCTTTTGAATTTGACTCCAAGTCACTTGTATCTAGACATAAATTAACTTAATAACATCAATAAATGCTAAATAATTCAATCCCAATGCTCAATTATAGGTTTTCTATCATTCTTCCGAAAAGGTCAAAAATCGACCCTGGGCCCGCTTGGCCAAGACACGAGGTTCGGAACAAAACCCGATTACCCATTCACCCAAGAGCCCGAATATGTAATTAGTTTCGAAATCCGACCCCAAAACGAGGTCTAAATTCCAATTATTCAAAAAACCTTAACTCTACCCAAATCCCCAATTTTCTACCCTTAAGAACATGATTTAGGCCTAGAAATCTAATGGATGTTAATGGAAATTGAAGAAAACGAGTTTAAGAACACATACCTATGGTTTTCTGGTGAAACCCCTCTTCAACAATCGCCCAGTTCGAGTTTTAGTGAAAAGGTTATGATATTTTGAAGAAGTCCCGTTTTAGCTACTGTTTTTAAAAGACTGGACCATTACTCTATGCGTTCATGTGCCCTTGGCCGCGTTCGCATAGGTTTGACTTCCCTGGCCTATGCGTTCGCGAGCTACAGGCCGCGTTCGCACAGGGTTATGGCTACCCATCCCCCAGACCCCTTCCTACTCTAAGCGTTCGCTACTGACCCAGTGCGTTCGCGTAGAGTAAACTCCCAAGGCTCTGCGTTCGCACCCAGGTCTGTGCGTTCGCACAGTGTAACCCATCCCCTTTCCCTGTTTGTGCATTGCGTTTGCATGGGTTACCATGCGTTCGCATAGGGCAAATGTCTAGACACCAGAAACATCAATAACACCAGATTTTTCTAAGTCCTACCACTCAGACACCTATCCAAAACTCACCCGAGCTCTCGTGGCTCCAAACCAAACATGCACACCACCTCAAAAACATCTTACGGACTTACTCGTGCGATCAAATCGCTAAAATAACATCTTAAACAACGAATGTAGCATAGAAATAAAAGAAATTCTCAAAACTTCCAAAATATCAAATTTCACAACTACGGGTCCGAATCACATCAAACGACTTCCGTTTCTTACCAAATTTTACAGACATATCTTAAATATCATATTGAACCTGTACCAGGCTCTGGAACCAAAATACGGTCCTGATACCATAAATTTTAAATATAATCAAATTTCTAAAATAACTTCTATTGTCAGAAAAACAATTTCTTTCAAAAATTCTTTTCTCGGGCTTGGGACCTCGGAATTCTATTTCGGCCATACGCCCAAGTCCCATATATTTCTACAGACCTTCCGGGACCGTCATATCATGGGATCCAAATCTGTTTTCCCAAAATGTTGACCGAAGTCAACTTGAATCAAATTTTAAAGGAAAAAAATTAGCATTTTATGTGTTTTTCATATAAAAAGCTTCCCGGCAATACGCCTGGGCTACGCATGCAACACGAGGTGAGATAAAAAGAGGTTTACAAGTCCTCGGGATACCGTTTTGACTAGTAATAATAATGGTTGACCTTTTGGGTCATCACGCGTCCATAAATAGAAGGGGATATCACTAAACTAGAAATTAAGAACATTTTAAAACGCACTGATAATATACTGTAAAATTTGTGCATATAAGTTAAACTTCTATCTTGAAGTCTCAGTCTTCTCACCTGTATGAATGTTAGAGTATAAGGTCATAAGCATTACATTGAAATTGAATAAGGATGCTTAAATAAATATATAAAAATTAAAAAACGGGAAAAGAACTGAAATTAAACATTAACAAGAACATGGAAGAGGCTAGGCCATAGAGGTCTTAGCTCATTCTTAAGACTTCTGCACGAGAAATACTTATCGGAGACTCAAATTTCTTATAATTTATGGATTACAATCACTTATTAGTGAAGTAGATGTATAACCATCTTTGAAACAATCTTAACCAAAATAAACATCTTTTTTTCTTAAAAAAAAAACATTAAGGAAAAAATAAGAACAAATCGCAAGAACAAAACAACTTAATATTGATAAAGCGTAGGAGGCAGGCGAGGTGTAATTAGC
>ML293722.1:3445-58377 GCA_005239495.1 Nicotiana undulata | reverse complement strand
AACATGTTTAGAATATGGAATTATTCATCAAACAACGGCCCCTTACATGCCCCAATCCAATGGAATTGCGTAAATAAAGAATCGTACATTAAATAAGATGATGAACGCGTTGTTGATAAGTTCTGGTTTGCCACAGAACTTGTGGGGGGAAGCCATTCTTACGGCTAATCGAATATTAAATCGAGTGCCCCATAGAAAAACACAATCCATTCCATATGAAAAATGAAAAAGAAGGAAGCCCAACTTGAATTATTTTAAAGTGTGGGGGTGTTTGGCAAAAGTGCAAGTTCCTAAACCCAAACGGGTAAAAATAGGACCGAAAACCGTTGATTGTGTTTTCATAGGATATGCGACTAATAGTAAAGCATATCAATTTCTGGTTCATAAATCAGAAAATCCCGACATTCATAATAATACGGTTGTAGAATCAGATAATGTTGAGTTCTTTGAAAATATATATTCGTATAAAAAGGAATGTGAGTCGATTANCTGAGTTCTTTGAAAATATATATCCGTATAAAAAGGAATGTGAGTCGATTGGTGAAGGATCTAAACGACCTCGGGAAGAAACAAAAGAAAGTACACTTAATCAGGAGGATCCAAGACGTAGTAAACGTCAAAGAACGTCTACTTCATTTGGACCAGATTTTGTGACTTTCTTATTGGAAAATGAGCCTCAAACATTTAAAGAAGCTATGTCTTCTTCGGAATCATTGTTTTGGAAAGAGGCAGTCAATAGTGAAATAGAATCCATATTGAACAACCATACATGGGAATTGGTTGATCTTCCTCCTGGAAATAAACCGTTGGGTTCTAAATGGATCTTTAAGAGAAAAATGAAAGATGATGGCACTATTGACAAATTTAAGGCAAGAGTTGTGGTCAAAGGATATAGACAACGAGAAGGTATTGACTATCTCGATACATACTCTCCAGTTACAAGAATTACGTCCATAAGAACGCTGGTAGCGTTAGCTGCAGTTTATGGTCTTGAAATTCATCAAATGGATGTTAAGACGGCCTTCTTAAATGGAGAGTTGGAGGAAGAAATTTACATGGAACAACCTGAAGGGTTTGTGGTTCCAGGTAAAGAAAAGAAGGTATGTAGACTTGTTAAGTCCCTTTACGGACTAAAACAAGCACCCAAACAATGGCATGCGAAATTTGACAAACAATGTTGTCAAATGATTTTAAAATAAATGAGTGTGATAAATGTGTGTACATTAAAAAATGTTCCAAATCACATAGTCATTGTTTGCTTATATGTGGATGATATGCTGATAATGAGTAATGACATTGCCAACATAAATGCGACTAAGCACGTGCTAACGGCAAGTTTGATATGAAAGACTTGGGAGTTGCTGATTTAATTCTGGGAATTAAGATCCATAAGACTTCTCAAGGTCTGGCATTGTCACAATCTCATTATATTAAGACAGTACTTGAAAAATTCAAGTACTTGGGCTATAAAGTTGCAAAGACTCCAATTGACGTGAATCTTGCATTAGCAAAGAAGAAAGGCCAAAGCATATAACAATTGGATTATGCTCGTATGTTGGGATATTTAATGTACATCATGAATTGTACACGACCAAATATAGCTTGTGCTATAAGTAAATTGAGTCAATATACGAGCAATCCAGGTCAATCTCATTGGATGGCCATGAAACGAGTTTTGGGGTATTTAGTACATACCCAGGACTTTGCTTTGAACTACAGTAAATATCTGCGGTCATTAAGGGATACTGTGATGCAAATTGGATCACCGGATCAACTGATTCCAAGTCCACAAGTGGATATGTATTCACTATTGGTGGAGGAGCGGTATATCTTGGAAGTCGTCCAAACAAACTTGTATTGTCCGCTCTACAATGGAGGCTGAGTTCATAGCCTTAGATAAAGCCGGTGAAGAAGTTGAATGGCTCCGGAATTTCTTGGAAGATATCCCATTTTGGCCCAAACCGTTGGCACCAATATGCCTACATTGCGATAGTCAAGCGGCAATTGGAAGGGGTGGGAGCGTTATGTATAACGGTAAATCTCGTCATATACAACGAAGACATAAAATCGTTAGCCAATTACTCTCTAGAGGAATTATCACGATTGACTATATAAAGTCAAGTGATAATATGTCGGATCCACTTACAAAAGACCTAACTAGAGAGGTAGTTGAGAAATCATCAAGGGGAATGGGACTATGGCCGAGAACAAGTCATAGTGGCGGTAACTCTACCTAGAAGACTGGATATCCCAAGATCTAGGTTCAAGGAGATCAAAAAAGTCATTAATGGCGGTTCAACATTGTCAACTAAATTTTTGGTCCATTCTCGTGATGAGACAATGTTCAGTACCAAGGATAAAGTAATAAGGCTTTTCAATGATTTCTAAATTTGATACGGGGTATATCAAATAGTGTATCTACGGGATGACACGTTTAGGAATCACCTATGTAAGTGTGAAGTGTTAGCCGCTTCAAGGAGAATTTTGCAAGGCCAGTTCTCTATGCACTTATGAAACCAGGCGGTGTTCATGGCTGAAACGAACACAACAATGAGAACTAAACATGGTTAAGGATTGGTTGTGTGACTTGTGGTTGTATAGGTATACACCAAAGTTCGACGGTTCAAAGATATAAAATCTACCGATTGATCGAGTATATCCGACATAAGTTCACTATGGAAAGTTCAAAGGGAAACCTACTTATCCAGATGCAATTAATCCTTGCTTGAGAATCGCACGGTTTTTCATGCATACTTCGGTGATATAGCCATTCCCCATTCATGTGGGGGATTGTTGGGGTTTTTTAAGCATTTAATGATTTATTAATGTTTAAAATAGGGTGAATGAGAAATGGAGGGAAAAATGAAATATTTGAGTAATATTTGAGTTTCCCTCCTTGATTGTCCCACATGGGAAGAGGAAAAGGTTTATGATGGGTATATAAGATATTTCTCTTCTTCTAGCTCTTAAAGAGTTGTAAATAAAGCAAGCCTCGCGCCGCCGCCGCCGCCGCCGTCGTCGTCGTCGTCGTCGCTCGCTCGGCTCGGCTAGGCTTCGGCTTCGGATTTGGATTTGGATTTGGTCAAATTATCGATCGAGAGATTAATTTTTGGACCAAATTTATTTGTTAATAGTAAATATTAACAAAAATGTTGTTAAATATTTATTTTAATAACAAAATATTAATATGAAAATAAATATTAATATTAAATTCATTTTAGTTATCCGATATTTAGTTTTCTATTTTGTAACAGAAAATTAACTACCCTTCAATTTTTCCTCTTTATTATTGAGTAAATAGTCAATTATGTCATGACATTTATTCTATGGGCATTTTGCAAAAATAACCATTCTGAAGAGTTTCACCTCTTCAGATTTCAGCCCAACTTTGGCTATAAATACAAGTCCATTCCCTCAGATTTTACATACTATTTTTTGAGTTCTCCTCCTTCTTTCTGCATACTTTTAACTTCAAAGANATTCTCTCAGATTTTACATACTAATTTCTGAGTTCTCCTCCTTCTTTCTGCATACTTTTAACTTCAAAGAAAGCAAGTAAGTGTGATTTGCTACCAAACTTTGAGTTCGCTGAAACACTGGGGTTTGAAGTACCACAACACCAGTGTGTAATTCGTTCTATCCTAGGAGGAAATAATCCATAACCTTGGGTACTAGGAGGGTATTAAATTCCTTAAGGACACACTGTGAATTCAGTGGGCTCGAATTGGTTTTTCATTACGTTTACATTTCTGTTCATGTTATTTTATTTTCTCCAGAATTGTTTTACAAATACAGATTTCTAAATATTCTTTTGTATTGAATCACAATCACGAAAACTGCCTCAATGTCAATGGATCATGCACCCAACAGCATGCCTTTTGTGAACGATGAACCAATCGAGATAAGACACTAAAGATATGGGGAAAACACTTACAAAACCTTTCACCTCTTTAGATGGAAATCAATTGCAACGTCCCCGGGATTAACATGGTCATGGGTGCACCTCACAAGTTAAAGCAATGGTGGAGGAACATTCAACGGTAGCACGGTAACAAGATCAAAACACACCTCAGAGCACTGACGGCATTGTTGAACATTCGAGCTGACAAAGTCCTTACCAGGTTACTGATAGAGTTTTAGGATGCAACTAAGGTGGTATTCAAGGTTGTTGATTGTAAGTAGACGCCAACACTGGAGGAGATTATCAACTTCATGAAGTTACCATTCGCTGGGCGGAAACTAGTACTGCTAGCCGGCATGCTAGATCACAGATTCTTCCATACACTGGGTCTCACAAGAAAGAGAAACTTGAGAAACATCAAAGATGGATGGGTGAGTTTGGACCAGCTATTTGACAGATTCGGACACCAGGAGAGCTATAAGTGGCATCTTGAAGAATTCAAGTATGATCAAGAAGCATGGGAGAGTTTCCTCCACTTAACCTTTTATCTAGAACTATTGGGGTGGTTGGTTTTCCCATAAAATAGGACAAATCAATATCAACCTACTGCCTTTGGTTCTGGAAAGTTTTCAAGGAAATCTGCAACCCTCGTTCCCATTATACTAGCAGAGACATTTCGGGCATTGTCGGCATGCTCAATAGGATATGATTTCTTCATAGGTTGCATCTTGTTACTCTAAAATATGGTCTACAAAGCACTTCTTCTAAGCGAGGCAATCGTCGACTACTTTGTTGGCATCAATAACATGATCTGAAAGCCATAATGAAAGGATAAGGCTTTGGACTACACCGCATGGCTAGGATGAGTGATGGGAAATACTGACTCATCTGTGTGGAGAATTCATAAATTGGAAACTTTCTTGGTTGAGTGGTAGGGCAATCTTGAGAAGCCTGGGAAAGTACTTCATTGAGTTGGTAGGATTGGAAGGGATTCAGCCGTACGCACCCCTAAGGGTTCTGAGGCAATTTTGTCTGATTCAAGACGTGACTCTCGAGTCAAGGACAACTTTGCGTGATGATGGTTACAACGAACAGATTCCAACTCCGAGGGTGATTAGGATCCAAGATGAATGGAACGGCTTGGTTATAATGAGGATGGGAAACAAAATCCCTGGTGCACACCTAAGTACTTTGAATGGATCAACGAAGAAGACGAGTTGGCTAGCAATAGTAGAGACGAACTAAATGGATTTTTATGATTCAACAGCAGCTCTGCAGATATATCATGAGATCATGTCCCACTATCTCGTCACTACTACCATGCATCAACAGGTAGTACCCAAGTTGGTCGACCACATGCTGCCACCACTAGATGACGACAATCAAGTGATTGAATACATAAAGAGTTAGTCAGAAACATAACCAAAGGAGGATATCAAGGAGGAACTATAGTACAAAAATAATGAAGATGATGAGGAGGTTGAAGATGATCCCGAAGAGGAGCCGAAAGAAGAAAGCCTGGGAGGTGACTCCGGGGACGATTTTTGAAGTTGTTGGTTGATTTCCCTTTCTTGTACCTTTTCATTCCCTAAGGGAGGATCTATAAGCCCACACAATCTTCTATGAACTTTGATAACCATGTTGTGACAATTGTCCCCATCTTGCATCAGTGATGAAGCCTTGTTGTAATCCACTGAAATTAAAGTTTGCCCTGGATCTGAATGTGTAAAAAATTGATTGTTTGTCAAATGCTCGTGATATAGGCCCACCTCCAGCAAAGAGAGGTCCTTACGTATCTTGGGAAACGCGTTGTCTGAATACATGAACTAACTGCTCTATGTGCTTATATTTGTGTAATCCCTGAAACTAATTTCTACTTCTCTTTATTTTTCGCTTTATCGCATTCTTTATCCCCGAAAACAGAGGTTGATTGGTGTTGATACCTACAACTAGTTGAGCCACCGTACAATCTGAGATCCAAGGGGAAGATGACTGCGACAGTGACCTGGCCAGAAACGCTCTAGTAGTAGCCGTCAACCCAGGGGGATCGGGAGGAAAGCACGATACCGGAAATAACGAACACGTTGCTAGAATGGAATAGGAAATTGAGTGACTGAGAGAAAAGTTATAATACATGCAGGAGATGGAACACTTGGCCATGACGAAGCCTCCTCAACCAGCCTATTTCCCTGCCCTAGATTCAATCCCAGACTATTTCCCACCATCGAACCGGCAAATAACAAATACCCCAATTTCTATCACCAAAAACCCCACAACTCAAGTCATACCACTAGTAACCCCTGCAAACCCATCAAACCATTCTATACTCATACCCTATGTCCCAAACTATGTCCAAGCACCACAAAATCCATCAGCCACCACCAATTTGGTTCACAACCCTCTTCGTGACATAGTCACTTTTATCAACAACCACACATAGTATATACCTGCGGCACACACCACCACACATGAGCGGTATAATCCACCTGGATATGCCACCTTTGAGCCCACCATTACCACGCCCCGTCACAGTTAGATTGACCTATGAGATAGACTAATATATCAAGATGGAGAAAGAAGCAAAATACAAGGAAGAGGAGTCAGTGTCGGAACAGCTACGAGTATTGAGGAAATGGATAAAAAATCTCCAAGTTGCTCGAGGGAGCGAGATATTGGATTATGAGGACATACATCACGATAGTGAAATGCTCGTAGGCTATAAGACTCCAGATTTTGACATTTTTTATGGAACAGGAAATCCCCACGCTCATTTAAGGGCATACTGTGACAAGTTGGTCGGAGTGGGGAGAAATGAAAAGCTAAGAATGAAACTATTTATAAGGAGTCTGATTGGAGAAGCGCTTATATGGTCTACCAGACAAGAACCCGGGAATTGGAGGGAGTGGTAAGATATAGCCGAAGATTTATGAATCGCTTCAGATTCAACAATGAAATCACTCCGGACAGATTCACTTTGGTCAATCTTCTAAAGAAGACCTTTGAATCATTTCGAGAATATGCACACTGCTGGATATCAAAAGCTGCTAGGACTGAACCTCTGTGGGATGATAATGAGCTGCCTAAGTATTTTATTTGTGCTCAGGAAGGAATTAATTTTGAAAAAATGATACGTATGAAGGGTCAGAAATTTCCCGAGCTGGTCAAAATGGGTGATTTCCTAGAAGAAGGTATCAAGTCAGGAAAGATACAATCAATGGCCGCGCTAAAAGCTTCTAGAAATGCTATACAATCTGGTTTCATCGTCAATGGGAATAAGGAGAAAGAGGAAGTAACAGCAATCGTCCCATACTATCAGTCAAGTCATCCTCGTCGAACACTCCTACCCCACAATACTCACCCTCCACATCGACCCATTTATACCCCAATATATAACACCCAACCACACTATAATTCTCAACCCTACTACAAACCCGCCCCGAGACAATATACATCCAAACCCACCACGACCATATGCTCCAATTCAGACCATTACTAATAAAAATAGACATGTTTTTGCACCCAGGCCACGCCCAAACTTTGAAGAAAGAAATCCCAGAAACTACCCCAATTGCCGAGCCTTTATCCCAATTGCTTGAAAGGTTAAGAAGAGACGGATTAATATACCAAGTGGAAGGATGAGTTCCCGACCAACCCTTCACATATTTCGATGCAAGGGATTTCAATGGGTCACAGAAGGATGTCATCGGAGAGATCTACTTAGCCTTGCAGATTGGACCAGTTGAGTTCCCAATATTGTTTCAAGTGATGGACATTTTGTCTTAATACGATCTACTGCTAGGAAGGCCCTGGATACACATGGAAGGGGCAATTCCTTCCACTCTGCATCAGTGTATGAAATTTGAGTGGAATTGCCAGGAGATTATGGTACACGAGGAGTGGAGCCGGTCAGCTTACTAGAGCATATAATTACTTTCTTATAAGGAATAGATGGGTTTCCTTCCATGTAGTCGAGGTTATGAAATCAATAGAAGTGGAGAAGAATGAGTAGAATCACAGCATGCAATCACCGTATAGGTCAAAGATGGCAATGCGGGAAATGATGAAGTATGGATACTGACCAGGAACTGGGTTAGGAGCCTGATTATATGGGATAACTGAGCCAATTGAACTGAAAGGCAAAAATGTACCGCCGGCTTGGGATATCAACCTACACTCAGAAGAACTATAATTGGAAGAACCTATAGAGGTAACCCTGGAAAGAAGGTTTTCGTACAAGAACATGTTTTTCGGGAGGGGGGGGGGGGTTAGAGCTCACAACCAGAAGATGATATCATCGATGGGATGGAAATATTGTTTGTGTCCATGATCAAGGAATGTTGTGGCAAAGCTGATATCAATATATCGACCATTCGACATGCCGAACCAGGANTTTTGGGGGGGGGGGGGGGGGGTTAGAGCTCACAACCAGAAGATGATATCATCGATGGGATGGAAATATTGTTTGTGTCCATGATCAAGGAATGTTGTGGCAAAGCTGATATCAATATATCGACCATTCGACATGCCGAACCAGGAGAGACCTAGCAGAATTGGACCGTCGGTCCATCTCTGGTTCGTCGGGAGTCTTAGCAGTGTGGAATTGTAGTAATTTAGAAAACACACATGGTCAATTAACAACCATGAAAGTACTCTTTTGTTAAATTTCGCGAATTTATCTACGCTTTTGTTTATACTCAATTTTTGTTTTCAGTAATCAAATCGATAAAAACCCGCATTCCGCGATTATGAAATGTAACAAAACCCTTGAGCAAAATTATCCGAACTACGAATAATACAACGAGAGTATGATTCCTGGTAACCTCCCGCAAGAGATGAACCATCTAGATATCCAGAAGAAGCCCAATCTTGAAGAAACAGAAGTGATTAATTTAGGAAATGAAGAAGACCTGAAAGAAAGTCGAATTAGTATCCATATGAAGGCACAAAAAAAGGAAGAATTGGTAGATCTCCTCCGAAAATACATCGATGTATTCCCTTGGTCAGGTAAAAATATGCCCGTGCTAAGTACCGATATCATCTTGCACCGAATGCCCACTGACCCTACCAGTTTACCAGTCAAACAGAAACCCAGAAAATTCAAATCAGATTTGAGTCTAACGATCAAAAAAGAAGTCACTAAGCAGATAGAAGCGAATGTGGTAAGGGTCACCAATTACCCTACATGGTTTGCAAACATGTTAGAAAGCTTTTGATAGAATTAAGGAGTATTTGTCGAGTCCACCAGTGTTAGTTCCTCCAAAATCGAGGAAGTCGCTACTATTATACTCTCCGTCTTGGATAATGCATTTGGATGCGTGTTGGGACAACATGATGAGACTTGAAAGAAAGAGCAAGCTAAATATTACCTGAGCAAGAAATTCACACCATATGAAGCTAGATACACCTTGTTAGAGCGGACCTGCTGCGCTTCGACCTCGATCGCTCAGAAGTTAAGGCATTACCTATCGGTATATACTACATATCTAATCACCCGACTCGACCCGCTCAAGTACATATTCCAGAAGCCGATATTGGCCAAATGGTAGATTCTTCTTAGTAAGTTCGACATTGTGTATGTGTTGTAGAAAGCTATCAAAAGACAAGAACTTGCTGATCATTTTGCAGAAAACTCGGTAGACAAGTATTAGGAGCCACTTACCACATATTTCCTAGGTGAAGAAGTGTTGTTCACTAGGGAAGACATTTCGGAGCCATTCCCAATGTGGAGAATGTTTTCCAATAGAGCGCCAAATTTCAAGGGAGTAAGAATTGGAGAAGTCCTAATTTCTGAATCGGGGTAGCATTATCTGGCTTCAGATAAGATAAGATTCCCTTGCATAAATAATATGGCGTAGTATGAGGCATGTATCCTTGAGATTAGGAAGGTATTCAACATGAATATCAAGGAACTTTTGGTCCTAGGATATTTTAATTTGCTGATACACCAAGTTCAAGGTGAATTTACCATCGAGAATATCAAGATCCTTCCATACTTGCACTGCATGAAGGAGTTGTGTAAGAACTTCACCAAGATCGAGTTCAAACAAGTGCCTAGAATCCAGAATGAGTTCCCTGACGCTCTCACAACTTTGCCATCCATGATCCACCATCCAGACAAGACTTACATCGATCCTATTGAGATAGGGGTTCGAGATCATCCTACTATTTTCACATGGACGAAATCACACGGTAAACCTTCATACCATGACATCAAAAGGTTCCTCAAAGTAAGATAATACCTAGAAAATACCACTAATTGTCAGAAGAGAGCATTGAGAAGACTAGCGAATCACTTTTTTCCTTAACGGGGAAGTCCTATATAGGAGGACCCCCAGATTTGGGTATGTTAAGGTGTGTGGATGTTGCTGAAGCAACAAGATTATTGGAAGAAATACATGGAGGAATGTGCGGGCCTCACATGAATGGTTTCGACCTAGCCAAGAAGATCTTGAGCGTCAAATACTATTGGATGACCATGGAAAGTTATAGCATCCGCTACATACAGAAAAGTACCAACGTCAGATTCACGGGGATTTCATTAGGGTTCCACCGAATAATTTAAACGTAATGGGTTCTCCTTGGTCATTTTCCACTCAGTGCATGGATATGATTGGACCTAACCCTCCGCATCAAACGGGCATCATTTTATCTTGGTAGCCATCGACTACTTCACCAAATGGGTCAAAACCTCTACATACAAGGTTGTCACGAAGAAGATGGTGGCAGATATCGTTCGAAACAACATAGTCTATCAATTTGGAATTCCAAAATCAATTGTAATTGACAATGCAGCCAATCTCAAGAGCGATCTCATGAGAGATATTTGCAAGAAGTTCAGAATCATCCACCATAACTCCACAACTTATAGGCCACAGATGAATGGAGCAGTTGAAGCATCCAACATAAACATAAAGAGGATCTTGCGGAAGATAGTGGTTAATCATAGGCAATGGCAGGAGAAGCTATCCTTTTCCTTATTGGGTTACCGCACTGCCATGAGAACATCTACTGGGGCAACGCCATTCGTGAAGGTAAATGGCGTAGAAAATGTGATACCCGTAGAGGTCAAGACACCATCATTAAGAGTTATCCCAGAGTCCAAGCTAGATGATGTAGAGTGGATACATGTCAGGCAAGAAAAACCCATAATCATTGATATAGAATGAATGCAGTATGTCATGGCCAACTGTTTCAAAATAGGATGGCCAAGGCATTCAATAGAAAGGTGAAATCTCGGCAGTTCACACCAAAGAAGTTGGTTTGAAGAAGATATTCCCCCATCAAGAAGAGGCCAAGGAAAAATTCGTGCCAAATTGATAAGGTCCTTATGTGTTCCATCGAGTATTGTCGGGAGGTGCACTAATCCTAGCATAAATAGATGGTAGATTCAGCACGAAGTCCATCAATTCAGACGCAGTCAAAAGATACCACATTTGAAGACAATAGAGTTAGGGTTTTATTGTAATAGAACTATGCCTGACCTGACTTCCAACGGTGGGATACTAGTAAACCCATGTAAGGTCTGGTCTTCCTCCCCCTCTTGTAATAGAAAATCCAAATGTCATTTTGTATATATCCAGAACTACACCACAACTTGATTTCCTTTGGCAGGAATGCGTAGGCAATCCTCGTCAAATTCAGACATCTATTGTAATCAAACTACGTTTTGGCCTAATTCCATTTAGATATGTAGGCAGTCTAAGTCAGCCTCGGCCATATTATTTTAAAATTTCTTACCACTTTGCATCTATTGTAATCGAATTACGTTTTGACCTGATCCTATTTGGATACGTAGGCTGCCTGAGTCAGGCTCATTCATCATAATTCATTTCATCATCCTCGAACTACATTCAGGCCTGATTTCACTCGAATACGTAGGCAACATGAAAAGGTTTGGTCATAACAATAGAAAAGCCTTTGTAATGCATTTGTTTAGATTAGGATGCGGTCGCGACAACAAGAAGCTACTTAATCAGGGGCATATCCAAGAGGCTTTCATCAACTGGACGGAGCCATCCAGAAATGATACTATCGTCAGAAGGAACTTCTAATATTTCATAATCCGGTACAACAACGTTTACCCTAAGAATAAACATGTGTTCAAAATATCTTTAGAAAATTCTACTCTTCCACCTATCGAACTTCATGGTATAACCTGCCAGATCCGGGGCAAGGCCAGGTCTACGATCAGCACCCCCTACTAAGAAATTTTCTTTGAGCACAGGATTGACATGAATCAAAGGATACCAGAGCGCACCGAGATCAATGAGGGACTCACTACAATTTCACGAGCCCCTATCTCTCCTTTAATATTTAATTTATTTTTCTCATATAGTTAAGGACGAACTTCAAAAAATTTGCAAGTATTCCGGAGTCAGTCTTCGACGTAATCAAAACACCCTGTATATATCAAATTGCATGCTCTACTAATTGGAGCATTTTGTACAAATTGAACCGCTGACCTCGCCAGTCAGGACCTTGTATATAGCAAATCGTCCGCTTAGCCAATCGCAGCCTTGTGCATATCAAGTCGCCGCCTCGCCAATAGGAGCTCTACATCTAGCAAACTATTTGCTTCGTCAATCGAAACCTTGTATATAGCAAATTGTCCACTTCGCCAACTGGAACACTTTGCACAGATTGTACCACCACTCCGAAATCGAAGATTCTAAGTAGATAGTTACCTCGTCACCGACTTCATCAATCAAAGGATGGACCATCCAGTTTTGTCACACGTTCCGCCGATCGACGGGCAAATTAGTTCTGCAGTCAAGAGTATCCTTTGGGCATACTCATTTACTTCTTTGATTTATCTTGAATGTTTTGACATTTTATTTGTGCAGATTAAAGGAGTTTTTTTAACAATCAAATTCAAATACTCCCATCACGCGGAGATACTCCCATCGTGCAGATATTTTACATTCAAAGTCAACTACTCTCATCGCATGGTGAAACTCCCATCGTGCGAAGATTTTAAATTGCAAGTCAACTACTCCCATCGTATGGAGATACTCCCATCATGTGGATATTCAAATGCTCCGACAAATGTGGAATGGTACAGAGCACGGCTAACAATCAAGCTAGATTCAAAGGCCCATCCCCAGTATCCCAAATAATTCTCCAGAACTCTGAGACTTTGAATTCAAACATCCCATCGCCCCAAGGTCCCAAATAACGGCTAGTCAGCATCTAGGCATCATCATTCCTGCATATCTACATCATATCTTAACGTATTTGCATTACGATATATGGGTATGTATGTATCTTCTTTTTTGCAAAATAAAGCACTATCACGTGGAACTTCATCTAAGTGGCAAACCAAGTTAAACCGTTATAAGGGACAACAAACTCATAAGCGAGTCAAGGATCCGAACTCCAACTCAGTTCGATCAGTAGAACCCCAAAATCATCAAGTCTCATAATCAAGCTATAATCCGTGAAGTCATTCGGGTTCCAAAATCTTTTCGTCTTAAATTATCGTTATAACATGATACTGGGGCAATTCCTGCAAGTGCCACCCTCTCCAAGTCACCATTCCAGAAAATACATGAGGCCTGATCCTCGTTAAGCCCGAGATATGTGGGCGATTCAAAGCCAGAATTTGGCCCCTAATCTCACAGCCTATGATCTTTCCCAAATCCACACACAATCTCTACAATACATGCCTAGAGTCGGGACAAACTTGATCTTTAAGTCAATTTCATTGCCCGAAACTCTTTCATCGTCTCCGATAAAAAAAGGGCAATTGTTGATGATCAATTTTGACCCTCGCTTTTAAAATTAAATTAGTTATGCTCATTAATTAGCAATAAATGAGGTAAAATATTTTCTAATCGATAATAGGAATATAATAATTAATAATGTTGAATTAATAGCAGTTTGGTATTGAAATTTATAGATTATATTATTCTTACTATTTTGATATATTAAAATAACTTTTAGATCTTAATAAGAAAGTTTTACAATTAATTTAATAAATTAGTCCTTAATTTATAATTATATTGTCTTGTTTACTTTAAGTAGCCAAAATTAGTTTCAGAATTCAATAAATGAAATATTATAGCAATTATTAGTTAATTACATTAATTAATAATATATTTGATGATTATATGTTGTTGTATTTAATAACGATTAATTAAGCGTAATTAAGTTGATTTTAAAGGGGTTTAAAAGCTCAAAAGGCTATAATTGCGAATAATCAATTAAACTCAATGTGGCTATGTGTTATAGTCCATTTCAATTATTTTTGGCCCAAATACACGAGCCCAAACACCTTGGCCCAGTCCAGACTTACCCCCTTATCCTATGTTGGCAATCCGTGCCATTAAATCCCAACCATTAGCAACGTGCCATGTCGCCTCTCTCCTACACTCACAAAAGAAAAACAACACTTCTGGACCGTTGATCCAACTCATCAACGATCTGTAATTAATTTCCGTTTTCTCTTTTCTTTTAATTCTCGCCTAAACCTCATCTCCACTATTGGATTATAGATCCAACGGTCGTCGGTTTCTATAGTAAAACTTTTTATTTATACTTATTTCCCTGAAATTAGGGTCGTTGATCTTTCGACCCAGCGGCCCAGATTCTTCTCGCATTTTAAACCTACTAAATACCCCTAACCCTACTCATTTGTATCTCACCTGGTCTCCCTTCTTTCCCAATTTTGTCTCATTTATTTTGTCCCCATCAACCCTATCAATCCAAAAATCTTGCACAAATTTCTGTAAGGTCATCCCAATCCAATCCTGGAACAGATATCATGTCCTTGCTAGCCACAAATCACGCCGACTTCCATTCCTTTTTCGTCGATTTAATTCGAATTTCAATTCTCAGAACCCTAAACCTAAAATGCACCAATGGGTATACTATCAATCCTTCCCTCGTTTCGTCAAATCAATGCATTCATGACCATCATCTAATGATTCATCATCGTTATTTGATGTTAGAAATCAAACGCAATGACCTCTAGACATTAGAGTTTGACCATCAGTCCAAAGGCTTCAACGACTATCTCATCGTGCCCAGGTAAATCCATATTGCTTTCCCCCTCTGTTCTTCACTGATTTCACCTCTATTGCTATCATCATCTACCCTTCGTCACTTTTCACTCACAATTCAAACTGACCAAAACCCTAAGTGGCTTGAATGCCACTATAAAAGGGGCCTTCATTGTCTTCAAAAAACACACATCAAATACTATCTGAAACACAAAAGAAAGAACGAAAGAGCGAAAATTAAGGTTTTCTTCACTAAGTGCTCTCTTTCTAATTTTTTTGTATTCTTTTCTCTTCTCCGGGTGGAGTTCAACTACTACACTGGTCTTGAGTTTGGGTTCTTAAAAAGGTTGTTGAACACCTCCTACTTGGTTTGCTGTCCTGCAGAAGGTCAGTGCACCCTGACCCCTTTTACCTCACTTTAATTATGTAGCCCTGTCTTTGTAATGTTTCTTTTTTAATCGTCGGTTGTTTGGTAAACTATATTATGCTTGTTATGCCATGTCTTAGTATGCTACCCTTATTGTTAAGTCATAGTCTTTCTGATTAAGCTATGTTGTTTTTGGTACTGTTATCACACTTGAGCTGTTAATAAACTTTATCCATTACGACTAAGCCGGTTGTAAATGTTTGTAATAATATTCTCTCATGGCTAAATCATGTTAAGTATTTTCATGATTAAATAGACCAAATCTTATGTTAATGATACTATGTAAATAAAAAATGATCGTATGAACGTTGCTATGTCTTCTAAGTTAGTTGAATCATGCTCTTGAACCTTTTCTTTGTATTTCTGTACCTCTAGATTGCTCGACCTTTCTACTTGTGGTATTATTTTGATATTAAAACGTTACTTTCTATTACTTTCATGGGAGCAGTGAGGTACCTCGGATACGTTGGTTTGGTTCAAAAAATAAATGGCTAAAGAAAACTTCTTGAGAGAGCTTGTAGAGGTTGAAGTGGTAGCCATGCTTCTTGAATTGAGCAGGTCTTTCCACATGATTGAAAAAATATATTTGTCATAATTGATAAGGTAAAAAAAAATGTAAGCTTTCCAATCTATTCCCACCGCATCATATCCAAATTGCCTTTTCCCTTCTCTTAGGTTTTTTTATTTTTAACTCGTGTCAGAAACTATTTATATTTGATAGCCGAAAAAGTGAATAAATTTGTAAAATTTTTGTATATAACATACAGAATATATATATACAAAAAATATATACATTTTTTCGACTACTATTTTTAGAGCGGCTATACAGTATCATTTTCCCTTCTCTTCTTTTTGCAACAACTCTAGATTCTAAATATTGCTACTGTCAAATAACTTTTCAAGAAGGAAATAAATCAAACAACCCATCTTTGCTCTATGGAAACAATATTATAAACCATTATCTTTGTAATACAATAGTCATATTTGTTCCCTGGAAAGTAAATTATCCAGCTACTTTACTTTCCTAATAAAATCTATGCAAGTGTTAGCAAATTTGAACTATAAAAGCCTCTTTCACCTTGCACCAAAGCACACCATTGACATTTGAGATCAACTTCAATAGGATGGCTAAGTTATTTAACTCTGTTTTTTGTTTCTTTCTCATTCTTTCAGGTTTGGTTCAAATAATTGTTTCTATGTTTATTGTTTTGTTTGTGATAAAAGAAAGCAATGCTAATTCTTCTTTCAATTTGTATGCAGTTGTATTGACAACTACTCAAGTAAAAGCCCAAAATAGATGCACTGTAACGTTGGATCCAAAGGAATGCATCCTTGCTAACTGTCAAAGAGAATGCTTAAAGATACATAACGGGAATGGAGTTTGCACTGGTGGTAACCTTGGCCCATTACATTGCGTCTGTGTTTACAATTGTAATTCCAATTAAACGTTAGTTGAGAATTGAGATTGAAAGAAGAAACTAGAAACATAGCCCTTATATTGTTGTTGACAACACAAATTTCGGTTTGATATATCGATAGACCTATTTTCATTCACATCAAACATACTAGTAGTGCAATACATTGAATTCTTATACACCATTAATATTGAATACATTTATTTTGTGGTTATTTAAAATATTGATTATGTCTACCTTTATATTTATATAAGAAGCATGAATCGATAATCATTGCAACGAAGAAAACAACACTAATAATATAGAAATCTTTGCATTATCAATTATTTAAATTATATCCTTTTCCTTACAAGGTGAAGAGGTAAAGAATTGCAAGTTTAGTTTATTATTTAACTGGCATAATAATTTTAAACATAATTATATTTTGGTTGACAATATGTCTTTTTTTAATTGTCAAACAATGTTTACTGTCCGCTTTAGGCCTCCACTATTTCAAGTGCAAGACCTATTAACGAAAGCGAAGCTATGATTTGAAATTTAGGAGTTCAAAATTATAATCTTTTTAAATTATTAAATTTTAAATTAATAGTTTATATATATTTATCAGATTTCTTTATACAAATATATAATTTAAACAAAAAAATTATTGAGTTCTGCCAACACCGGAGGAAATGCTCCCAACTAAAAAGAATTCATTCTAAAACTCGAGGATTCATCCCATCACAAGCTATTTGGTCTGGTCATGGTATTAAGTTTCCTTGACCTTATTGTTATTGTTAATGTGAAAATGCAACAACCAAAAAAAAAAAAAAAAAACAGTCTTCTAGATCCTTCCAAACAAATAGGCACTACTAAAGCCCTTCTCTTTTCTCCATCTATGAAAACTCACTGTGTTGCACTGGTCCTTTACGCACTCCCCCACACAGAATCATCTCCTCTCTCTCACGTTGCTTATATCACCACCGTATTCCGCCGCAGCGCCGCCATAGAATGGCTCGTCTTGGAGAAGGAGACAAACGATGGATCGTAGAAGACCGACCCGATGGCACCAACGTTCATAATTGGCACTGGGCTGAAACTAACTGCCTCGAATGGTCTCGCAACTTCCTCACTAACCTCTTATCAAACGAAACCCTAATTAACGGCGAGAACAACCTCAAAATACGCACAAAAAACCTCGAAAAACTCGAAGGAGAAGCCTACGTCAACATCCGTAAGGGGAAAATAATTCCGGGCTACGAATTGAATTTAATTCTCTCCTGGGAAGGAGAATTAAAAGAAGCTGATAATAATAGTGTGACGAAAATTGAAGGGAATGTTGAAATTCCTTATATAGCCGATGAGAATGCTGATGAAGAACCGGAGATTAAGATTAATGTAAAAGAAGATGGACCGATTGGGAAAAAATTGAAGGATGCGTTTGTTGAAAAGGGAAAGCCTTTTGTTTTAGAGCAAGTGAAGGCGTATGTTAATGCTATGGCAAATGGTGGGCCCGCTAAGGATGAAGCTGAGGTGAAAAAATTAGCTAAAAAACCCACCGGCACCGGAAATGTTGTCTCTTTGGCTCCGGTTGCTGTGGATGAGAAGGCAAAGGGTGTGGTGAAGAAGGAGAAGAAGAAGAAGGAAGGGTTTAAGACGATTATGATGACGGAGAAGTTTAGTTGTAGGGCAAAGGATTTGTTTGAGATATTGATGGATGAGAAAAGATGGAAAGGTTTTACACAGAGTAATGCAAGGATAAGCAAAGAGGTGGGAGGGGAGTTTAGTATATTTGATGGGTCAGTTACAGGAACTAATGTGGAGTTGCAGGAAGGCAAATTGATTGTTCAGAAATGGCGGTTTGGTAGCTGGCCTGATGGCGTCCAGTCCACGGTACGCTCAATATCAATAGTATTTTTTTTTTTGTTAAATACGGCAAATTGTTTAGTATTGGAATGAAATATATCTGGATAGGGTATGGAAGCTGAAAATTTGGTATAGCCAACCTCAACTAGCTTAGATTTGATTTAGCTGATTGATCGATAAAGTATATAATCTTGTATGTTTGTATAGTGTGTAGAATGAGTTATGTTCTAGGTAACGTGACTAGTATTTATCTTTTTTGGTTCAAATGTTCCATCTAAATAGACAAAAGATGCAAGTTTGTGGCAAGATTGTGAGGTCAAATCCTATAGTCTAAAGAGTTCTCACTGGTGTAACTAAATCCTTTTGTTAGCTCAGGAGAAGACTGGAGGCCAGTAATACAAGGAACATTATAATCATGGCCAGTGCTATTGTTTTGTAGATATGACATTATGGACCAAGGAGTTTGTGATGTCTATTTAATGTGTCGTTACTTTAGGCTCTTACTAAAAGTAGAATGTAAGCAGTGACCATGAGCGAAGGTAACTGTTCACTTTATAGCCGAAAATGGATTCAGTACAATTCAACAACAGAATCTAAGAAACCATTTTTGGACTTGATTCTACAAAAAATTCAAGTCCAAGTCTAACTCTAGTTCACTCCCTGATTCAATCACTCGACTAAAAGTTCCGAATCGAAAAAGTAAACTGAACTTGACTTAAGACGAAGGAAGCAAGTGCCGAAAAGCTTGAATGAAACAGGGTTGTGGAATCGTTCTTCTTCAACAGAGTTTGGTGGATCAACTATCAACGATGTAGTTTGAATTGATTTGTCTGAATTTAAAACTCTCTTTACCTCGCTTGTTGCCACTTGTTTTCTTTGTACAGTGTGGTCTATATGTTTAAATAGATGGAACTGTAACAATGATCTATAAGCCACGGGTTCGAGCCGTGGAAGCAGCATTAGTGGCTGTCTACATCACACCTCTTAGGGTGCGGCCCTTTTCCGGACCCTACGTAAATACGGGATGTGTCTGATGTGTCTGATGGAGAATGGTGGTTTCTCCTGATGCATCTCTGGTGATGATTGTTGCAGGTCCGAATTACTTTTGAGGAGCCTGGATCTGGAGTTACAGTTGTCAAGCTGACGCATACAGATGTACCAGAGGAAGACAGGTCCGTTGTAGTTATCTATTTACCTATGTTAGTTTGGTTATATATGATTATGCGATTTTTTTCTTCTCATATTTGCTATGGTGGTGCAGATATGGTAATGCAACTGTTGTGGAGAATACTGAGAGAGGATGGCGGGACCTTATCTTCCACAGGATACGGGCTGTTTTTGGTTTTGGAATCTAAATTTTCTAGAGGGTGGAAAATTACAATTGATGCTCCTACAATATAGGCTGCAAAAACTGAATGGGACTGTTTGATCAAGATCAACTCTTGCGGACACCATGGACCTAAGAGTCTGTTGAACTTTTCCTTAGGTTGATTGTCAGGTATTTCTAGCTTAATAACAAGGTGAACTTGTAGAATTTGTGTTCCATGAAACTTACTCAAATTGTCTTCAATGAAACTTAATTCTTCTTTGCTGGATGAGCGCTGGATATAGTGTTTCATTTCATTATTATTGTTATTATGTTCCTTGTATTGATTTCTTGTATCTTGCCTGCTCGATAGTGTTAGGGTCTCTCACGTTCTTAGATAATAGAGAAAAAGGGTGGTTACATCAGTTGTCATATTATTCATTATTTTATGTATAGTTGTATGCGCCTCATTTTGATATCTCTGACTAATTTTATCTCATGCGTTGCGGATGCTCGACTGTTGCATATGTTCGTTTCTCTCCTTGTGCTCAAAATTGAACAGTGTATAAGGGATATTGCAGTAGGTAGGTTCATAGTCGCTTAAACTATCCACGGTATACCTATTTGTATTTGTGTACTTTATTCAATTTATAGAATCTCGTTGGAAATGCAAACAGAAAGTTATTGGGAGCCATTCCTAAGCTTCTACAGATGGAAAAGATCAATAGTTGAAAGTGAGGTAAAGTGCTCATACTGAAGTTAGGAATCTGGTAACTCTGTGTGTTGAAGACTTGAAGTTCTGAAGAGAAGTATTTTGTTTAGCTGGTGTTGTCATTTTCGGATCACTAGGACGATGGAGTAAATATCCTGTTTCTATGACAGAAACGGGTTCAGCTGAGAACTTTAAGACTAGGTGATGTTGTTGTATGTGGTTGCTGCTGTTTGTCTGCTCTCTAGTTATGTCAGCAGCAGTTTTCGAGCGAGTTGGCTGAGTAGATGCTACACTGGTGGGTGTCATCGTTTTGGACGTGGGATTTCAAAGATGGCAACAAAATGATTAGTAGTTTAATACTGTATCCAACACACTTTGTGATACGGATTCGTATTGAAAACACGGATAATGCAAAAATACGCAGAATCAACAAAAAGAGCTAGACCTACAATTGATTGGAAGAACAAGAACCAATTAGGATATAAAACCTAATTACCTCTACGAACTCAATCAATTGTAACCCTAAGCTATGAAAACCCTCAAGAGATTGGCAACTCTTGAAAACCGGGAGAAAGTAATTAAGCAATTAAGCATTCACTACTAATTGCTCACCAACTAAGACTAATTTAACACTGATGAAAGCATAAACAAAGCAATAAAAGAATTAAAAGGCATAAACATAAAATGCATTAATTAAAGATAAGGAAAGCATATGAGACTTGCATGTCTTCTTCTTTTTCATTGATCAAGTCTACTTAAAATAAAAGCCTAAAGGGCTATTTATACTAGAGAGGGCATTTGGCTACAAATGACCCGAATACCCCTAAGCTAATTCTAAGGAGCCAAGTGTAGTCAATTATTACAAATATAGCCTTCTTGATCTTGACTCCTTTAAAACACTCCAATGCTATGATGTTGACATCCTCCCCCTTGAAAGAAATTCGTCCTAAATTTGGACCTTGCAAAACCAAGAAAGGGGCAAATATAAATACCAAGTCAAACACGATCAAAGCAATGTATATCCAAGCTAAAAAATCAAAGATCACAAGCTTGCACTCAAAAGTGACACTCTTATGATATAGCCAAGTGTCATAATCTATAAAGAACACATCTCTAACACAAATGACACAAACTTGACTATAAGGAAAGTAATACTCATGAGAAGAATCAAGAGAGTGTAAAGTTTTATGCTTCCAACAAAACCACACTCTTGTAAAATCCTCGACAAAGTGCACACTTTTATGGTATAACCAAGTGTCATCTCTCTAATCCAAAGAAAGACACTTCACCATGATAAAAAGCAACTCCGGGGTCAAACACAATTTTTAATCTCCAAATATCTACACACTTTCCAACAACTTCACATGACCACTTAAGAGATATGCCAAGCTCATCATGAATCGTCATATAAAGAATATCACAATACTCAATGTTAAAAGTCTTTACCTCAATGGCCTTAGATAAACACAAAATAAGCATAAGCCAAACGTACATATCTTTTGGGCAAAACAAAAAAATCTTCACAAAAAGTATGCCAAAGTGTTAGTTCAAGGCCTTTCTTACCCTTAGCAACTTTCTCTTGTTGAACCTTCACAAAAAAATCAATAAAGTTAGGTTCTTTATGCTCAAAATGGTCACTCAAAACACCAAAAGAAACATTCTTACCTTTTCTCATAGAAGCATTAGCAAAATCCAACGAGAATGTTCTTTCAAAAGTAGGAATAAGATAAGTAAAGCGATTAATACTAGTGATAGCATCAATAACTTTACTTTCCTTTTCACGCTCAACAACTTCATCACATAAATATGCACACGAGTCATCAAGATCAAATACATGAGAAGTCAACTCATTGGAATACAAATGGAAGTTTTCTTCTTCTAAATTTATGTCATTGTAAGTAACTTGTTCACTCTCCAACAAGGCATCTCCACACTCACTTTTGCTCATTTCACCATAAAAATGGAATCTTTTTGCCAAAGGAACGACAATAGAATCAAAAGAATCGTCAACACATTCTTCTTGACTCATTTCTTCATAAAGATCAAAACTATCTTCCATCAAAGTTAAAGTAGAGTCAAAAGAATCATCGCATGCATCATCCCATAAAGGTGGAGTATTATAAGATTCAACATCACACACATCACTAGCTAAGGAGCCATTAAACAAAGAACTAGAATCATCCAATAACGCACAAGAATTCCTAACTAGTTGCAAGCCATAACTATTTTTCTCATTACAAGATAAAGAAGTATCAAAATCACCAATGCCATAGCTATCTTTCAAACTCAAAGTGTCAACAATCAACTAAAGTATCATAGGTAGAAGGATAAGCTATTTTACCTTGAAGTTCTTCTAAAGTGAAACTCTCTTTACCTTGCACTTCCTCATTTAATTCCATAAGTCCTCTTGAAAAGGTAGATTGATCTTCTTCCAGGCTTTTCAAAGTGGATTGAACTTCACTTGATGGTTCGTCTCCAAAAGTCCCTAGACAAGTTACAAAACAACTAGAGAAAGAAGAAAGGTTATTAGCATTATTAGCATTAGAATAAGGAAAATCCTCACTCTCCTTTTGTTTTCCCTCTTTCTTTTCTCTCATTTTCTTTCCAAGCTCTTCACTCTTTTCTTGTGACGACTCACTCACTCCACTCCACACTTTCTCTCCTTTTTCCACTCTAGAGTTGTCACTTTTCTCTCCCTTACTTCTCTCTATCTTTTGTCTCTCATCCTTACTTTTTCTCTTTGCATTTTTGAAGGATGTTCTCAAACTCATTTGTCGTCTTCCCTTTTGGTTACTTCATTCCCCCTATATTTATCATGGAAAACTTGTTGGATGTTGTCCAACTCATTCAAGGTGTCATCTTGATCATGTTGAAAAAGTGGGTTGTTCATCATTTGAGGTTCTTGAGGTGGTATGAGTGGTGGAGGGGGAAGATTGTCCCTCCTTGGTGGTACTTGAAGCATATGTTGGGTAGGTAGATTCATTGGTGGTCTAGGTAGTGGTGAAGTTTGAGAAGGTTGTAGTTGAGGTACTTGTGGAGTTTGATGTGTGATTGGGGGTTGTAGTTGGTGTTGGTAATAGGTAGGTGGTCGGTAGTTTGGTGGAGGAAAATAAGGTCCCTTAGGTGATTGTGGTAGCTTGGGTAAGTTTTGTGGTAATTGGATATGTTGGTTATGTTGCGGTTTTCCTCTTTGAAGCATTTGTCGCACTTGTGAAGGAGAGGATGTAGTAGAGGAATTAGTAAGCGTCATACTACTCTCCCTTCCTTGTCGCCTCAAGTGAGATTTCTCCATCATGGAATTCAACCTTGCATTCGTTTTGTGTTGCCATATGGTAAAATTAGTAACCTTCTCACTTATGTCATAAAGCATAGAGACAACTTCATGCATCGGAGTCTCTTTGGATAACAATTAAGACTAGAAGTTTGTTCGTACTCCATGATACCTACAAAACGAGCAAACAAGTTAGTAGTAAAAGTCCTCACCAACTCACTTGATGCCGCTCAATCCTCGTGTATCACACCTTGCACCACTTGGCTTTTGCGTGCTCAAGTCCTATTCACTCTTGCCTTTTTCCGCACAAGCAGTGAATATCAAAATTGCTAGCAAACTTAAATTCCAAGGTTTCACAACAAGTTCCAACCATCTTCGGGGTGGAGTTGAAGTTGTGTTTTCACAAGGACTGACAATTAAAAGCAAACGAACTTGAGCCAAACAATTCACAACGAAAATAAAGAGAAAAAGCACGAAAGAAATGGCACGAAATAAAATTAAGCACACAAAGAAACTAGAAATAAACTCAATAAGAAAAATTATCAAGTTTAATCTAGCTTAGAGTATAGTTTACTACAAATCGGAAGAAAGAAAAGAAAAGAAACTAGAAAACTAGACACCTTTTTTAGGTCATATTCGCATAAACTGGTCATCTTTGCAAAAGTGGTCAGATTTGCAAAACTGGTCAAATGTGCAATAGCTGGACATGTCGGCAAGGATGGATAGTGCACTGTACAGAAACAAGCTCTTGAAGCCTGGAATTTCCTGGGAATGTTGCCTCAAAGCTGAAGCAGCTCAACTGTACCACAAGTCCTACAAGCAGCAACTTCAACTGTTCAGCAACCTCAAAGACTAGGCAGCAGAATTGCACCAGGATTTTTTTAACTGTGCAGATCAGTCGTTCTTTGCAGACTGCTAGCTTCAGCTCCTCAGTAGGTCAGTCTAACTCCTTCAAAGGTTTAACACTAAGCCATTCAGCTGCTACTATCGGTTGAAATGATGTTCAGCAGTACAGCATAAACATGGCAGCTAAAGAGTTTTCCAGTGACAGTTGCAGGTGAAAATTGCATAGAATTCAGCAGTTCTGAGCTGGTTCAAAACTGAACACTGGATTCTACCGAAATCAGCAGCAGCTAAGGTTCCCAATTTCTTTCAAACCAAGCTCAAATCCCAGACCCAATCTCAATGAAAGATCACCTTAAGACAATCCAATTTCTCTAATAAATGTTACTCACCACTGTACTAATTTCAACTCAAGGATTCAGACCAAGAACCTCATAAAAGCTACAGCAACACTATTCAGTTTCAACTAGGAAGCAACAGCAAACGAGCTGAATTTTAGCAACTTAACAGCAAAAAATTTTGGACTTCTCAGTAGCTAATAGGTCGGAATAAGCAGTGTACTCAACTGGTGCAAGTACTATGGTCAATTGCTGCAGAAAATGCAGCTCAAAAGAGTGCAGGAATTACAGCTTAAATGCTCAACTAAACTGCAAGGCATCAAACTCAAGATCGACAAAACTCATTTCAATCACAGTCACTAATCCCAAAAGAATAGATGGAATTTCAGCGCAAACAACCAAGCCCAACTCGGAAATTCAGGAACTTAGAAGCTCAATCATAACATGAATAAGGGACTCGAGTCGAACTTACAAATTCAAACTCAAAAATATTCCAAAGAACTAGAGATGAATTTTCAGGCTTCAATCCAAACACTCAAGCTCCAAATGGACAGTATCGATCAATTCCAGCTACTAGAGATGAAGTTCAGTGTTTCATTCGGTTAATCAAGCAATAAACGATGCGAGTCGACTTCACTGATTCAACTCAAATAACTAAGAACCATCGAGTCGATATTCAGTTGAAACTCAAATTTTCAGAAATCAGAGATGGAGCTTAGTTTTAAACTCAAGGAATCAAACCTAAATGTTGCGATGAATGAATTTCAGAAAATCAAGCAAGGTTGATCTTAATAGTGCCAGACCTGAGTGAAGATTATTTGAAGTTCGAGGTGACAAATCAGTTGCAAACGACTCCTAGCGGACGAGGAACACAGCTGCAATTTTGTCGAATCCGCCTCAGAATGTTTTCGATTCGTCACTCACCCAACCTTCACCAATGGAGCTCAAATTTGGAATGTAAGCTCCTTACCAGCAGAGGAACAAACCCCAACAGCTAATTTGTACAAACAATCCCTGAATTCAGAAAATCCAGTGTTCACGTGTTCTTCGACTGCCTCGATCTTCAGTGAGCTCAAGTCTTCATCAAACAAGTTCAAATTTGATATACGAGCTCGATTCGACACAGAGAGCAATTCTGGAATCAATTTTGAATAACAGGTTAGGAAATCAAAAGAATCCCAGCTTGTCTTCTTCGTCGAATCAACTCCAAATATTTTGACCGAGACCACTTCGAACAAGGATTCAACACACCCAAACTTCGAATACAACTTCTCAACACCAATTAAAACAAAACCACAAAATCAATTTCTCGAAACAATGACGAAATCGACAACCCTAAGTCGCCTTCTCCGTCTAGAAGCAGCTTCCCAAAATTTCGAACCCAACCCTAGAAATTTAGCTCAAATCTATCTCAAATCTTCATATTCCACCTTGTGTCAGTGTTTCCAACTAAAATCTCGAACACCCAATCATTTTTTTTTTTGAACTCCCAATTTCAGATTTCAAACGAACCACAATTTCGACAGTCGGGAGTGGATTTTCGGGATGGAATTCGATGATTTAACCCGAAGTAATCCAACAAATCAGTAGAGACAATAGTTTTTAGATTCAAATCGAGCAAAGAGAATAAATTTTCCCATTTTGTATTTTGGAAGCAAACAAAGGAGGAACAAACAACGGATGAACAGTGATCTCTTTATTTTTGGATTTTTTTTTTCGAATTTCTTTCTTTCTTTTTTAAATTTTCTAATTTGTTGATAATCAAAACAAAGACCAAAGGATTGATAGAACAATCTAAAACCTCTGCTCTGATCCCAAGATGATACGGATTCGTATCGAAATCATGGATAATGCAAAAATACGCAGAATCAACAAAAAGAGCTAAACTTACAACTGATTGGAAGAACAAGAACCAATTAGGATATGAAGCCTAATTACCTCTACGAACTCAATCAATTGTAATCCTAAGCTATGAGAACTCTCAAGAGATTGACAACTCTTGAAAACCGGGAGAAAGTAATTGAGCAATTAAGCATTCACTACTAATTGCTCACCAACTAAGACTAATTTAACACTAATGAAAGCATAAACAAAGCAATAAAAGAATTAAAAGGCATAAACATAAAATGCATTAATTAAAGATAAGGAAAACATATGAGACTTGCATGTCTTCTTGTTTTTCATTGATCAAGTCTACTTAAAATAAAAGCCTAAAGGGTTATTTATACTAGAGAGGGCATTTGGCTACAAATGACCCGAATAGCCCTAAGCTAATTCTAAGGAGCCAAGTGTAGTCAATTATTACAAATATAGCCTTCTTGATCTTGACTCCTTTAAAACATTCAAATGTTATGATGTTGACTTGAAAATCATTACGCAAGCTCATCTGGCATGTATCACTTTGCTTTAGCTTTTAGAAGTGGAAATGCAAGGTCTCGTCGAATTGGAGTAGTTTTAGCTATATGCAGGCAAATCACACAACCAAAGCCCTCCTTCCGACTTAGTTAGAAATACCAATTCTAAAAAACTTTAGCATTTCTTGAGTTGCTTAGCACTTCTTCTAAAATCAACAGGATGAAGATGTGCTTGTGGTCGAAATTCTTCCACCATGGTAGCCACTTCTCCCAGGACCGAAATGATTATTCCTGCCTCGGAAGCCAATTCTCTCTCTCGATCTAGATTTACTTTACCAAAACAGGCTTAGTTGAATGGTACTAACTAAGAATGAGTCAGGATATGGCAAAAGCATCTTTTTGGATCGAATGGGGTGAAGCACTTTCACGCAACAAGAAAGCAAAGTGTTTGTCGTCAGTTCGCACTCTGTTCAACAAAGCTTAATGCTTTATTTCTGTACTAGTTGATCCTGATTCGACATTGCCGGACCTTTAGTACTGTACTCTACCTCCGAACCAGCACCATTCACAAGAGCTTGAAGAAGAGTGAATTGAATTACCGCCTTGAAAAAGTTAGCTGGTTAGGTTTTCGCTTCACATCAAGACGCTATTTACCAAGGAAAGACCACAGTGCCCCAAGCCAAAATAGAGAGAGGAGTAAGTAGATCGAGAGGTCGTTCCGCCCCTTGATATGATGAGTTGACATCGAGGTGTCAAATGACTCCGTCGATAAGAGCGTTCTGGCTGAGTCTTTCAACGACTGGGAAGACTGTTGTTTAGGCGGTCGTAGAAATAGGAGCAAGTTAAGAGTTAGAATTCCCAGACTCTGTAGGAATTGGCTCACTAGGTTCTTCCACTAAAAAGTAGTGAAATCACAAAACTCCTTACCACAATCCTCCTTCAATGCTTACTTAAGTCTAATCATAAATAAGCTTGACAAGCATTTAGTACTGAGTTTCCTCCTCCCTATTGGATCAAACAATAGGGGGCCGTAGCACTGACCTTTTTTTTATTGGAGCGTTTTCTAGAATTGGGAACATATGCATTGGAAGAGTTTGAAGGTTTGGAGACAATTTGACATCCATATGGAGAATAGAAGTGCAATTTATTTTGTGTTTAGCTTTGTTAGTTTCTATTAATGGCCCTATTTATTCCTCGAACGATTTTGAATAATGTAAAGATGAAGGAACCAGCCAACCACTATGATCCACTAGGAAACATCACCTTATGCATCTGTTTCTTCGAAGTTCCAATTTCCAACATCACAAGTTCACTTTCTTTGATAATACAAATGGTGTAACTGTACATATTGAAATGCCCTTTGCTGAATATACAAATTGATGTCTAATTTTGGACAAAGAGAGTAAATTGCAGTTTATGAACAAGAAGAGGCAGTCCACAGTTTTTTCCTGCCAACATATTATACGAAGTTTTTGATCATTTCTCTCACTTCTTCAATTACAAGCCACGCCTTGTGCCCTCCGATCACCTCTGCTCTCATTTCCCCATCTTTCCACAACTGCAATAAAAATGAATACAAGCAATAGCTTAATTTTTCAACCAGGAGTTCATATATTTTTTTCCCACTTTGAAATGATGGGGAATGCAAACTTCTGCTCACCTGAATTGTTGGCATTTTCTGAAGACCATAAAAAAAAAAAAAAGAATCAAATTAGCTGGCAAACCAAGAACATGAACAAAGAGACAGCAATAGACAACAAAAATACTAGAGATTTGCCAAGAACAGTACTTACTGAGACGTTACCGCGCTTCACTAAAGATTGTGGTACCTTATTCACATCCACGTAGTAGAATTTGAGTCTACGAAAAAGAGGAAGAAGGAGATATCAAATATCTAAAACCACGCCAAGGGAGAGAGCGAGATAGACATGTTCATTTGACCAAATGAGACTTTGAATGTTAAAAATATGCTAAATGTCAACTAGTATATTAGTCATCTTCATTTGGAATGATATATCGTGGTAATAAAAATGTATTGTTCGGGGGTACATCAGGTTCAGTCTTCAGTCCATATTTCGTCGACCGATCATTCCTAAGAATGCATAACCATGGCAATCAGAGACCATTGAACTTCTAGAACTATACGTGTAGTCATAGAGTAAATAAGTTTTGGGGAAGCATAATGATTTATACAAGGCATTCTAGCAGTGCGGAGCTACATAACTCGACCAGAAGAGTTGGATGCCTTCGTCGCAAAATTGTACTGTGCAAATAGGGTAGGACAAATTTCTTTTGTATGTATATAAATTATTGAATTCCCTTAGACGTAAGAGAGGCTTCTACTGTAGTGGCAAAGATTACTCAAAATTTGCTTTTAGGCCGTTTGTCTATACATTATTTTAGCGGTTAAACAAAAGCCATATTTGGGTAAATGTACGTTACCCATTTTTAAAATCTCAATATGTAAATACATCGGTGAGTTTACAATTGAGACTAAAGTCTAATCATAAAAATAAAGAAAGCAATAAAAGAAAGAACTATCAACTATTCAAAAGAATGTTAATTTATGAAGACTTTGTAAATATTTGGGAGAAGACATGAAAGAGAGGTTGAATAGGGCTTACTTGGTATCAAACTCAGCTGCAAGTTTCTCCAATTTTGGCTTCAAATAAATGCATTTCCGGCACCAAGCAGCCATCCTATCAACCATTTGCTATAAACAAATCAATCCAACTACAACTCCATGAATTTGTTTCTTTCTTTTTTCTTTACAAAAATAAAGAACAGGAAGTAAAAAAAAATACCAATTGCAATTATCACTTGTATCAAAAATAGCCAAATGGTGTTCGAAACTCACTGGTCCATTTGTATAGGGTAAAATCGGTTCACATTAAATACTCGAATGACAAAATGACAAGTGGAATCGAGGACAGACGGAAGACGAAGCAAATGGAAAACCAAGATCGAGGGCAACAACTTCGGTTGGCATCGGGTTGACCTCGAAGGGAACATTATCAACGAGAGCAAACGGATATTTGTCACCAGATGACATTCAACGAAGAGCATTCCTCATATTAACTACACACCTGTTATAGAGAATTTTGACACTCATAGTTTGTCGTTACATATTCATCAATGGCCCTCATTATTGTCATTTAAGAGAGGCTTGATCCTAACACCTTGTTCCCTATGTATAACTATAAATAGTGATTCAACAACCATTGTAACACAAAAAAAAATCTGACAAACTTATGTTACACGTTATTCCAAGCTAAATAATACTTTTTTTTCTGTCTAACGATATTCTTATTGCTGCTTACGGAAGCCTTGCTCCCGGTACCAAGTCGTCTGTTATTTTATCTCGATTTCATCGCTAAGTCTTGCATTTTATTTAATTTATTTATCATTTTGGAATCAATTTAATTCGCTTGTCTATAAATCCCGCTATAAATTTAACTGTATCGTTTTACCGGTAAACACCACTAATTCGAAAATTACGTCGTAAAAAGACTCCATTCTAAGGCTCGAATTCGAGAGCGCTAGTAAAAAGGAAAAAATTATCATTTAACCACATTCTTTTTTCAAATCACAACGAAGGCAAGAGAAGGATTTTACCAATCAATGATGATTGGTTGTGAAAGGTCATTAGCAGAGGCTAAAATCTGGTCAAGTTGTTCACTAGTCTCAATGGGTTGCATCTCCACTGTAGTGGGTCTTGACATGTCTAGCCAGGAGGCATGCATTCTCCACTCTTTCTTTATTGTTTTCCTCCAATCACCTCTTCTTTTATCTACAAAGCAAAATTCATATGATTTTAGCAGATTCAGACTTCCACCATTATTCCAAACCTGATGATGCTGCTCTCTGTGATGGATTTCTCTGTACAGAATTTGGGAATTTGGTGCTAAAATTGACATCTTTTACCAGCTGTTTGAACTAGCAAGAACAGTTGGTCTAAAAAGGATAAGATATTTGAGTCGATGAGATCTTTTTTCTTTTTTCATTTACTAGTAGATATTTTTTTATTCTTAATTTATTTCTTAAAGAAAAAGCTTATCCGCTTATCCTTGCATTGAGTTGGAATTTTCTTCAAGGTAAAGGACCATTTGGGCTTCGGACCCACTTGTAGTAGAATGGCTTTTCCTTGACCCTTTGCCCATTTGGAAATTTTATCTTGTGAACTTTTCTTCTTTGACAAATGAAATGTTACTATGTTTTTTCCTGGGGAAATGAAATATATACTTTCCCTAAATTGTAGCAAGAGATCATAATTTTAACTGCAACAATAAACACATATTGTTTCATGATAATAGGCTAGATTCGCGTAATTTAGCGCATATTTATACTCCAACTTAATGATGCTTCACTGTCTTAGGAAGGTTAAATGACATTAAAATGGTTCTAATTGTGGATTTTATGTTTCGCAGGAGCAAAGTGTGCTGACCTAGGATGGTGTTTGGAGTCAAATTGAAGGAGAAAGACCCCTTGGAGCTTTTAGCATGTGAAAGAAAGAAGAAAAATGGATGAGGCAGACTACTCCGCCATTAGCGCGGCCGCGCTAGTCCAGGTCCTTGAGGCAGAATGAAATCCCATTAGCGCGCCCAGTAGCGCAACCGCGCTAGTTCAGTGATCAGAGGCAGAACACTTGCCCATTAGCGCGGCCGCGCTAGTCCAGTTTCGCACAAGTTATTTCAGGGGTAAAATTGGAAACTTGGGACAATTCCACTTAACCTATATTAGGTTCAACTCGCCCAAAAGGGAGGATTATCAAGGTTTAGATTCTTGTTCAAGGAAAAGAAAGGCAAGAGGCAAGGAGGACAATTGGACATCAAAGCTCATCTTTCTTCCTTGTGTTTTTTCCATTATTGATGAATTTTTCTATTGTTATTTTTCAGTACAATTATGAGTAGCTAATTTATTTAGTCTAAGATTTTGGTGGAACCTATTGAGCATGAACATCTTATTATATTAATATAGTTTGCTTGGTTTTAATCTTTATTTGTTCAACTAAGTTCATGTTGTAGTTGATTGAAGGGCCCTCAATTAACTGTGCCTATTTAATGTGTATCTACTCAGGAGAGAGTGCATATTTAGGTAGTTGTTGAACAACACCACTCCCAAAGTATATGAGGGATCCATAACTGAGGGTTTAAATATTGGATTAGGGATAACGATACCTTGAGTGCAATCTAAAGTGAGCTATAATAAAAGATAGCTAGCGTACCTTGGGAGAGTGCGTCTAGTAATTGTCGTAATTACTCGGGAGAGATTTACGGTAACAAGAGTGCTCATGATTGATAGAGATAGTTAGGCCAAACTATATGAAATATACAAGAAGGGATTCCATCAATAGGGGAAACCATAACCTTAGATCCTTCTTGCATTTGTTTACAACCTAGAAAAAGTTATCTTCTAGTTTAATTTATTTCATTCAGTTTTAGTTAGTAAAAACACCAACAACTATTATTCATAATCTTTGGGAAGTTGATTGCGAAGAATCGAGTGAGTCTAACAACAATAATAGATAGGTTAATTCCCTGTGGGATTCGACTCTGGACGAAATGCTCAGATTATATTTGCAACGTCCGCTTAGTCCTTTTTATAACGCATAGTTGGGCGTGATCAAATTTTAGCGCCGTTGCCGGGGAATTAATGATGTTATCAATTAGAGTTGTAAGAAATACAAAATTCTTAAGAATAGTCAATTTTCTTCAATTTTCATCCATACATTGAAATTTTAACGTTTGCTAACTTGGTTGTACAGGTGCATGCCTAGAAACTCATCGAGAACTGGTGAAGTATTTGAAGCCTATCAGACCCCGAGAAAGTTTTCAAGGCCTTGAACCGGGCAAACCGGAAAAGCAAACAACAACAACCAATTGAACAACTTGAACCAAACATGGCAGATCTAAACAACAAGAACAACAATGGGGAGGACGTGGTAGACCCAGCTGCGCAGGGTGTGGCGCCTCTTGTGCTAGAGGCGCCTTTATATGACTGGGCACAACCCACGGTGGAGAATTTGGCCACGACGATAGTAGTCCCTCAGATACAAGCTGAATCTTTTCACATCACAAACAATATGCTGCACTTGTTGCAGAACAAGGGACTATTTTCGGGGTCATACATTGAGGATCCCCATCAGTATTTGAAGAATTTTCTGTCGATTTGCAAAAGTCAGAGGCAGCCAAACGTCACTCAGGAAGCAATAAAACTGTTGTTGTTTCCATTCTCAGTGACAGGAGCAGCCCAAACTTGGCTAAACTCGCTCCCCATCAATTCCATTACCACATGGGAGGAGTTAGTTAAGCAGTTCGTGAACAAATTCCATCCACCCAACAAGACAGCTCAACAAATTGATGAAATCTTGAGTTTCAGACAGAAGCCAAGGAAACATTGCAAGAAACATGGGAACGATTTAAAGGGATGTTGGTTATCTGTCCGCACCATGGTATTCCAAAGCAGATGTTGGGGCAGCGTTTCTATATGGGTCTGACAGATAGTGTGAAGGAAAATGTTGATGCTTCAGCTGGTGGAGCATTCTTGAGAAAAACATAGAGAGAAAGTCAGATCATGCTTGATAAAATGGCACAGAATTCGGGGTGGACCACCAGGAATGCACCCATCACTCCAGTAGTTCACTAAGTGGCCTTAGATCCATCAAACACTCTTGCTGAAAATATGGCCACCTTGATGACACAGATGAACTTTCTCACTAAGAAGGTTGGAGAGTCAGGGCAGAAGCAGCAGGTACATATTGTGGATACTACCAATAGGGGCTTATGCACATCTTGCATTAGTCAGCCACTTGGTAATCATTGGAATGCTGAAAATGATCATCATCACTACCCTGAAAACATGAATTATGTGGCGAATTATGGGGGCCAGCGACAGGGTGGACAAAATTGGGGCCAGCAAAACCAGCCATACAGGCCAGTTCAACAGCAGCACAACAGTGGAAAGATGGGAGCCATGCGACCTCACGGTAATGTGGCCCCTTACCAAAGGCCATAGGGGTACAATAATCAGAATCATAATCAGCAGCAGGCTTATCACCCCCCTCAGCAACAACATGGTGGGAGACAGGAAGATGGGTTTTCCAGACTTGAAGCAATGATGTAACAGGTTATTGGGTCAACTGCAAAAATAAGTGAGAGAGTAGATGCACATGAGTCAGATATTAAAAATATTGAAGTGCAAATGGGCCAGATCTCGATGTCTTTGAATAATCGTCCTCATGGGACATTGCTTGTAGAAACTCAGGTAAATCCTAAGGATCAGGGTCCAAAGCAACTGATGGCAGTGAGTCTACGTAATGGAAGGGACATAGACTTGGAGCAGGAAAGAGCTCGAGAAAGCAGATAGGCTGAGACACTGGTGCCAGTGCCCATTGAAATTGATGACTCAACAAAACTGAATGAGGTGACAGTGCAACCTGTCCAAGGAGAACCCAGCACACAAATTGAGGTTGAGAAAGAAGCTGAGACAGCCCAGGAACTGGTAATAGAGGTGGTGCCTGACAAAGAAAAATCCCAAATCACTGGGAAGAAGAGACCTCCAGCACCATTCCCACAGAGGCTGGCCAAGTACCAGAAAGACGAGCAATATAAAAGTTCTTGGACATGTTGAAACAAATACAGGTAAATATTCCTTTGATTGATGCTCATAAGGAGATGCCTGGGTATGCCAAAATGATGAAGGACTTGATGTCCCGAAAATTCGACTTCCAAGACTTAGCCACAATGACTCTTACTTAGACCTGCAGCGCTGTTGTGACCCGACCAATTGCGGAAAAGCTGTCTGATCCAGGGAGTTTCACCATTCCCAGCACCATTGGTAACTTTGCCTTTGCCAAGGCACTTTGTGATTTAGTTAATCTTATGCCCCTGGCCATCTACAAGAGGTTGGGGATTGGTAGAGCTATACCGACCTCTATGTTGTTGCAGCTGGAAGACAAGACGGTAAAAAGACCGTCAGGCATTCTTGATGACGTAGTTGTGCAAGTAGGGAAGTTTGTGTTCACTGCAGATTTTGTGATACTGGACTGCAAAGTGGATGAAGAGATTCCCATAACTTTGGGAAGGCCATTCTTGGCCACAGGGAGAGCCCTCATTGATTGTGAAACTGGGGAGCTCAAGATGAGGTTGAACGACGAGGAAATCACATTCAATGTGCAGAAATCTATGAGGCGACCAAGTGAATTCGCCAATTGTTCTCTTATTGATGCCGGGGATGTGATACTAGAGGAAGATGATGAGTCCTTGACTATTGAGGACCCCATTGCTACATGTTTGATGAATTTGGATGAGGTAAATGGGGAGGAATTGGCAGAATGGGTGTTAGCTCTTGAAGGAAAAGGTGTTTGGCAGAGATCACTCGAATTTAAGCCCCTACACTTAGAAAAGAGAGAGACTCCGCCAGCCAAGCCATCTGTTGAAGAACCACCCAAGCTGGATTTGAAGCCACTGCCAGCCTATCTCAGGTACGCGTTTCTAGGACCTAACTCCACTTTACCTGTTATTATCTCATCCAGTTTGTTAGATGTGCAGGCAAAACAGCTATTACAGGTACTCACAGAGTGTAAGACTCCCATTGGGTGGATCATGGTAGACATAAAGGGGATTAGCCCGGCATACTGTATGCACAAAATTCTGCTGGAAGAGGGGCACAAACCTTCCAGGGAACACCAAAGGCGGCTGAACCCAAACATGAAGGAAGTGGTGAAGAAGGAAATTATAAAGTGGTTGGATGAGGGAATCATTTTCCCCATCTCTGACAGCAACTGGGTTAGCCCGGTGCAATGTGTTCCCCAGAAGGGTGGCATGACGGTTGTAAAAAATGACAACAATGAGCTGATATCTACAAGAACCGTCACGGGCTGGATAATTTGCATGGACCATAGAAAGTTGAATCTAGCCACCCGGAAAGATCACTTCCCACTTCCCTTCATCGATCAGATGCTCGACAGACTGGTAGGGAGGTCTCACTTTTGTTTTGTGGATGGGTACTCGGGGTACAACCAAATTTCCATTGCTCTGGAAAACAAAGAAAAGACCTCATTCACGTGTCCCTACGGGATTTTTGCCTTCAAAAGGATGCCATTTGGATTATGCAATGCACCCGCCACAATTCAAAGGTGCATGATGGCCATATTCACTGACATGGTCGAGGATATAATGGAGGTGTTCATGGATGATTTCTCGGTGGTGGGAAATTCATTCGATGAGTGCCTAGCAAATCTGACCCGAGTGCTTAAGAGGTGTATTGAGACGAACCTTGTACTTAATTGGGAGAAGTGTCATTTCATGGTACAAGAGGGTATAGCCTTGGACACTTGGTGTCAAGCAAAGGAATTGAGGTGGATCGTGCTAAAGTCGATGTGATAAAAAGGCTCCCACCCCCCACATCAGTTAAAGAAATAAGGAGCTTCCTTGGGCATGCCGGTTTCTACCGGCGATTCATCAGAGACTTCTCCAAAATCGACAACCCTCTGTGTAAGTTGCTCGAAAAAGATAACCTTTTTGTGTTTTCTAATGGTTGTAGGGTTGCTTTTGAGGAGTTGAAAAAGAGACTAGTCACGGCACCGATCATTGTTACCCTCGACTGGGAGAAACCATTCGAGCTCATGTGTGATGCCAGTGACTACGCAGTGGGAGCAGTGTTAGGACATCAGAAGGAAAAGATAATGCACCCAATCTACTACGCGGGTAGGACATTGAGTGGAGCTCAGCTGAACTACACTGTGACCGAAAAAGAGATGCCGACAGTGGTGTTTGTTTTTGACAAGTTCAGATCATACCTGATCGGTTCTAAGGTGATTGTTTACACTGATCATGCTGCCTCAGGTATTTGATTGAGAAGAAAGAATCCAAGTTGCGCCTGATTCGTTGGGTGCTGCTACTGCAAGAATTCGATCTAGAAATTCGTGACCGTAAGGGCACGGAGAACCAAGTCGCGGATCATCTATCGCGACTTGAAGGAGCTAAAAATATAGTGGAGGTAGAGGATATTCTGGAAACCTTTCCAGATGAGTAGCTACTCGCCACGAGCATGGAGGAAGTGCCATGGTATGCATACCTTGCAAATTACATGGCAAGTGGTATAGACCCCTATGAACTCTCATCTGTTCAAAAGAAAAAGTTTTATCGTGACTGCCGCAATTATTACTGGGATGAACATTATCTGTTTAGAATTTGTATTGACAATATGATCCGGAGGTGCGTCCCCGAGATAGAGCAATTTTCTGTTTTGCAGGCATGTCACACATCAGCGTATGGAGGGCATTTTGGAGGAGTCAGAACGACGGCCAAAGTTCTAGAGGTCGGATTCTACTGGCTAGCTGTGTTCAAAGATGCACACCAATGGGTGAAGGGCTGTGATGAATGTCAAAGGACGAGGAACATATCCCGTCGCCATGAGATGCCCATGAAACCGATTCAAGAGGTTGAGGTGTTTGATGTTTGGGGGGTTGACTTCATGGGTCCCTTCATCAGCTCCTACGACAATAAGTACATATTTGTTGCTGTAGACTATGTGTCCAAATGGGTGGAAGCTGCAACACTCCCCACCAATGATGCAAGGGTGGTAGTGGGGTTCTTGAAGAAAAACATATTCACCCATTTTGGGATCCCAAGGGCCATCATCAGTAACGGAGGCACCCACTTATGAAATCGTTCCTTCGAGAAGCTGTTAGAAAAGTACGATGTGCGCCACAAGGTGGCAACCCCATATCACCCTCAGACAAGTGGGCAGGTTGAGGTGTCAAATCGAGAAATCAAAAGTGTGATGACTAAAACTGTGAACGCCACAAGAACTGATTGGGCGAGAAAGCTAGATGATGCACTCTAGGCCTACAGAACTGCGTTCAAAACGCCAATTGGTATGTCACCATACAAGTTGGTGTTCGGGAAGGCCTGTCACCAGCCGGTAGAACTGGAACATCGACCTTGGTGAGCACTGAAACAGTTAAATATGGATCTTGATGCTGTGGGCACAAGTCGGGTCACCGAACTACATGAGCTAGATGAATTCAGGTATCTTGCTTTTGAAATCACGAGGATGTACAAGGAAATAAAGAAGAGGTTACCCGATAAAAACATTGTGGACCGAAACTTCAAACCCGGAGATATGGTACTGCTCTACAACTTAAGATTAAGACTATTTCCGGGTAAACTCAAGTCTCGATGGTCTGGACCATTTCGTGTGGTCGAAGTGTTTCCCTCAGGTGCTGTAGAAATTGCTTCTGAAAAAGATTCCCACACCTTCAGAGTTAATGGGCATAGATTGAAACCGTATGTGGGTATGGACGAGAACAAGGAAGTGTTTGTGATGCATCTTACTGAACCTCAGAGGTCGAGCGAGCCTTAAATGCGCTCATTATGCGTCGTGCCGCGACGTTAAATCAAGCGTTGCATGGGAGGCAACCTATTGACTTGTTGTAATTGTCGTGCCACGACATTAACTAAAGCGCTGGTTGGGAGGCAACCCAATGTGTAGTGTTCATAGTGTAGGGGAGGAGTAGTTGAATTGTTGTAAGTACTAACATATGCAGGTATGCACGGGCGAGGGTAGAATCAAGCCACTCCAAGGAAAAAGTCAGAAAAAGGTGAAGTATTTTGAGGCATGGGGTAGCGCGACCGCGCTACTGAGCGCGCTAGTGGACGCGCTAATGGCCTAGTGTTTTGCCTCGCCTCAAATCCACTAGCGCGGGCACTCTAATAGGCGCGCTAGTGGACGCGCATATGGCATACTTTTCTGTCTCGTCTCGACGCCACTAGCGCGGGCGCACTAGTGACCGCGCATATGGCCAACTTTTCTGTCTCCACTAGTGTGGTCGCGCTATGAACGCGCTAGTCCCGTCGTGGAACAGGTAAGTTTATATTTTATTTATTTTATTTTATTTGGCCTTTAATAATTTTTTAATTACCCAAACCTAACCCACCTTCCCCACATCCGTTACACTCCCCCCCCCCCCCCCCCCCTTCTCCTAAAACCCTTCCTCTTCTTCTACTACTCTTCTTCTTCTAAGAAAACTCCTCCCATCCCCACCCAAGCACTCACACGCCCCAATTATCTTGCTCACTCCAACCACAACCCACTTCTCCACTTCTCACTCCCTTAACACCACACGTTTGTGTTCTCTAAGTTTTTTAATTTTTTTAATTTTTTTGTAGTTTTTCTTTTTCATTTGTTGAAAGTAGTAGTTTTTCTTCTTGTTTAGTAGAAGTAATTGTAATGTATGTTTCGAACTTGTGGGTGATGGTATTTGGGGGTGTTGTATATCTTGATTTGGTTGGGTGAAGTTTGGGAAATTGTGGTGGGGACTGGGGTTTCAACTTGATTAATTGGGAGCTCCGGTGAATAATGCCCACCAAGTGTTTGTGTAAATGCCTCACTGAAGGTCAATATTGGGACCAATTGTAAGGTGAAGTCTGAGTAACCACAGTTGGGTCATCTTGTTGTGTTGCGCTAATGATGTCCTTATTGTAGGTACAATGGCACCTTCTCGGAAGCGTCAAGCCACCGGATCTTCCTCCGGCAGACAAGAGGGTTCTTCCTCCGGCAGACGAGCAAGAGGATCCCCTGACACTAGGACTTTCAATAGCAACAAGTTTGTATCTGCTAAGGCCTAGGACAGGTTTGCTGCAAAGGAATCGAAGGCGGCCATACCAGAACGTGGCATAGATACAAAATCACTCCGACGCAACTGCCAAAGGATGTATGATGAGATGATGCGAAGGCGATTAGATGTGTTTTTTGAGGAGCCCGATGAGGCTAATGCAATGATAGTTAGGGAATTTTATGCCAACTGTCTGCAGCACAAGAATCATGTGGTCACAGTAAGGAAGAAGCAGGTGAACGCCTCTGTGGACGCCATTCGGACGATTTACCGGCTGCCAAGCCCCGTAGATAGGTACGAGGATGGATATGAGGCATATGGCCGACTCTATACTCAGTGGGAGACGTTCCTCCCAACCATTTGTGTCCCGGACGCAGATATGAAGTGGTACAAGTACGGGAATAAGTTTCACTCTTCATCCCTCACTTTTGAAGCAAAATGTTGGCTCCACTTGATCAACAACCGCCTAATCCCATCCCAAAATACATCGGAGGTGAACATTCCTCGTGGGTGTTTGATCTGGTGCTTCATGACGGGCCGCGACTTAGACGTGGCCAGGCTCATGCACGAGGAGATGTTCGTCAGCACTAAAATTTAGAGGTATGGCTTCTTCTTCCCATCTCTTGTCACTGGATTGTGCCTTGTAGCTGGGGTATCAGGAAACTTGGCGGTGGATGGTAAGGTGCCAACGGCGTACGCCTTCAGAGCTGAAAGGGTGCCACTGGAAAGAATATGGTGGCAGATGTTGATGATGAGGAGGAGAATGAGTCTGATGAGGATGATGAGGAGGATGAGAAAGAAAATGAGGAGGAAGAGCATCCCACTCAGGAGCAGGCTGCATATGTTGGAGACCCGTCTAGGGCCGGTCGGGGACAGAGGATGGACTATTTAGAGCAGGAGATGGCTGGTTTACGTACCTCAGTGACTGACTTAGGGTCGAGAGTTGATGCAATGGCTGCCCAACAAGTGAAATCCAAGAAGAAAATTATGGGCTGGCTGCGTGCCCTGGGTCGTGCTTGTCACCTGGACCCAGGGACAGTCTCTGACCAGGATTGAACATTCTGGGAAGTTCCATTCCCTCTCTCTGTTTATTTTGATTGCCATGGGGACATGTCCTCATATTAAGTGTGGGGTGGGGGAAGTATCCCTTGTATATGTATATATGTAGAACAAAATTGTTAGTTGTTTTCTGTATTTTCTTGTGAGTTTGTACAATTGTTAGTTGTTTTCTTTATTTTCTTGTGAGTTTGTTTTTGGTTTTGTTTGTGTGATTGTAAATAGTAGAGTAATCATTTAAGGCGCCTTATCCCGACGATGGATCCCTTTCGACGGGGTTCTTGAGGGTCTAAGTCGACCAAAAAAAAAAACATACATATAGTAGACTCTTCCTGACGATGGATCTCATAGGCAGTTTTCTTGAGGGAAGTTAGTCTAAAGAAAATACCAAAAAGATTTTTTATTTATTTTTGTTAGGTAGTGTAGCAACTCCCCCTTGATTTTTCTTTTGACCGCGGTTCTTTTCCAATGGTTTTGCTTGAACCGGGTGTAGTTGTTTTTCTTTTTTTAGTTTTTATTAGGTATTTATGGGCGATGAGCTGAAATAGGGAAAGAACTCCTTAGAGTTGTTACACCTGAACTCAATTGACACTAGAGTGTGACGCTTAGGCTCAGTTGTTGACTCTCGTAGAGTGCCTTAAAATTGTATGTTGAAACTGACTTGAGCACTCAACGAGAGTGACTTGATAAGACAATCTGGAGTGAGTCATGTGCCATATGTGTGTGAGGTGTTGCATTGTATTCTATGTCCATATTCGAAGCCTAGAACTTGCCCTTTGTGTTTGCAAAACGAAATAGTAGCTTCGTTCAGTCTTAGAAGTGAGATAGGCATTTCTTTGTTATGCCAGTTATAAAGTGTACCCACCTAGTTATAATGTATCATAGTTAACCCCGTTGAGCCTATAAGCCTGTTTCTTTGGCAACCACACTACAAACCTTACCCAATTGTTTGAATGGCCCGTCTGTTTGAACCCTTTACCTCCCATGAGCACTTGAATTGTTAGAGAATATGTAAAAGTCAAAGTGTGGGGTGGTGGTTTAGTTTTTGAGTGGAATCAAAGAAATAGAAAGAAAGGTGCAAAGTTTTGAAAAAGGAAGGAATAAGCGCCACTTGAAAAAAAAAAGGACAATGAATAAATGCAGTCCTTGATAAGTGGTGACTTGATAAAATTGCACCTAAGGGAGTTTGGGGGTAATTTAAAGAGAAGTGTGGTGGAAATTCTGGCCTGGCATAAGTATGGTCTGAAAGCTGAAGTAATTGTATTAAAATTCCTTAGGGAGGTTAGTCACTATATATAAATATATCTTACCCGTCCCTTAGCCTACATTACAATCAAATGAAGACCTAGTTGATCTTAGACTGAATGGGCTTGATTAGTAGAGTAGTACACTACGGGCAAGCCTATGGTGCATCTTTGTGGCATATGAATGTTCTTTCTAAGAGTGAGTGAATTCTTTCTATTTGAGTTCCTACTTGTTCTTAATGTTATTCTTGTGGAACTACTCTCTTGTGTGATGTGAGGGCACTTGATTCACGACGGAAAGGTAAGTCTTGACCTCTACATAGAGTAAATTGAGGAAGTAAGAATATTGCATGGCACGTGAGAGTCGACTCTTGAGGCATAGATGTTACATTGCTAGGCACAACTCTTGTGATATGTTCATGGTGTGGCACGTTAGGGAAATGCTTAATGAAAAGACCTTTGTGGAGTAGGGTGGATTCCTCGAGGACTAGCAATGATTTAAGTGTGGGGTGTTGATAATAGGCTAGATTCACGTAGTTTAGCGCATATTTATACTCCAACTTAATGATGCTTCACTGTCTTAGGAAGGTTAAATGATATTAAAATGGCTCTAATTGTGGATTTTATGTTTCGCAGGAGCAAAGTGTGCTTATGAGGACCTAGGATGGTGTTTGGAGTCAAATGGAAAGAGAAAGACCCCCTGGAGCTTTTAGCATGTGAAAGAAAGAAGAAAAATGGCTGAGGCAGACTACTCTGCCAAGAGCGCGGCCGCGCTAGTCCAGGTCCTTGAGGCAGAATGAAATCCCATTAGCGCGGCCATAGCGCGCCCAGTAGCGCGACCGCGCTAGTTCAGTGATCAGAGGCAGAACACTTGCCCATTAGCGCGGCCGCGCTAGTCCAGTTTTGCACAAGTTATTTCATGGGTAAAATTGGAAACTTGAGAAAATTCCACTTAACCTATATAAGGTTCAACTCGCCCAAAAGAGAGGATTATCAAGGTTTAGAGTCTTGTTCAAGGAAAATAAAGGCAAGAGGCAAGGAGGACAATTGGGCATAAAATCTCATCTTTCTTCCTTGTGTTTTTTCCATTATTGATGAATTCTTCTATTGTTATTTTCAGTACAATTATGAGTAGCTAATTTATTTAGTCTAAGGTTTTGGTGGAACCTGTTGAGGATGAAAATCCTGTTATATTAATATAGTTTTCTTGGTTTTAATCTCTATTTGTTCAACTAAGTTCATGTTGTAGTTGATTGAAAGGCCCTCAATTAGCTGTGCCTATTTAGTGTGTATCTACTCAGGAGAGAGTGCATATTTAGGTAGTTGTTGAAAAACACCACTCCCAAAGCATATGAGGGATCCATAACCGAGGGTTTAAAGGTTGGATTAGGGACAACGATAACTTGGGTGCAATCTAAAGTGAGCTATAATAAAAGATAGCTAGCGTAACTCGGGAGAGTGCGTCTAGTAAATTGTCGTAATTACTCGGGAGAGATTTATGGTAACAAGAGTGCTCATGATTGATAGAGATAGTTAGACCAAACTATATGAAATATACAAGAAGGGATTCCATTAACAGGGGAAACCATAACCTTAGATCCTTCCCGCATTTGTTTACAACCTAGCAATAGTTATCTTCTAGTTTAATTTATTTCATTTAGTTTTAGTTAGTAAAAACACCAACAACTGTTATTCATAATCTTTGGGAAGTTGATTACGAAGAATTGAGTGAGTCTAACAACGATAATTGATAGGTTAATTCCCTGTGGGATTCTCTGGACGAAATACTCAGATTATATTTGCAATATCTGCTTAGTCCTTTTTATAAGACATAGTTGGGCGTGATCATTTCACAAGTGGAGTCTAAGGAGGGTGATGTATACACACATCTTATTCCTACCTAGTATATAATATTTAAGAAGTGATCATCTTTGTAAAAAAAAATTCTTCTATAAGATAAATAGATAATTTTTTATGGACCATCGGCTCAAATAAAGCATTTTTAAAACCGGTTTGAAAAAAAAGTACAAGAGTAAAAGAATAGCTATGATGAAATACTAAATAAAATAAGAATACTGATAGCAAAAATCGTAAAGATAATCAAGATAAAAAAATTAGTAGTGATAAAATTGAACAATAAAATAATAATAGAATAATAATATTAATACTGATATGGAGAAGAGGAAGCAAATAAGATGCTCCCATAGAAAAGAGAGAAATCGCTCGGTTATCTACTTACTTTCTACCCTAACCCTCGACTATCATGCTCTCATCCCCTCGGTGAGGTGGAGATGTGTCATGTCTTGTCTACTCACGTCTCCCCAATTCGTCTTCGATCTACTTTTACCTCTCCTTAGACCTAACACTGCCAACTTCTCATACCTTCTTATTGGGACATCTATGCTCCTTCTCTGCCATGTCCAAACTATCTTAACCTCGTTTCCCGCAACTTGTCCACCACGGAGGCTACTTGCACCTTATCCCGTATGTCTTTGTTCCTAATCTTATCTCTCCTTGTATGCCCACCCATCTATTTAGCCATTCTCATTTTTGCTACTTTCATCTTTGAACGTGTGAGTTCTTGATTGGCTTAACACACCTCGTACACTATAGTTGGTATAACAACCACTATGTAGAACTTAGTCTTAGTGGAATATTCTTATCGCACAGGACACATGATGCGAGGCACCATTTTATCCAATCCGCTCTAATATGATGTCTGACATTATCGTCGATCTTCCAATTTTTTTGGGTTATTGACTCAAGATACTTGAAGCTTCCTCTCTGTGGGATGACATGTGTACCAATCCTCATTTCTATATCCGCCTCATGTCATGTGTCACTGAACGTGCACTCCGTGTACTCTATTTTAGTCTTCCCAACCTGAAACTTTTAGACTCTAGGGTTCGTCTCCAAACCTCCAGTCTATTGTTAACCCTGTCGCGTGTCTCATCAACCAATATTTTATCATCTGCAAATAACATACAACATGGTATCTCCCTTTGTATATGTCGTATCAATTCATCCATTATTAAGGCAAATAAACGGGCGAAGAGTTAATCCACATTTCAACTAGGAAGTGTTCTGAATCTCCTTCAGTTGTTCTAACTGAGGTCTTAAAAACACTATACATGTCGTTAATTGCTCTAGTGTATGCTATATGTATATCTTAGACTCCAAGCATCTCCATAAAACTTACCTTTGGACTTTGTCGTATGCCTTTTCTAAGTCGATGAGCATCATATGCAAGTCTCTTTTCCTCTCCATATACTGCTCCAACAATCTTCGTAAAAGTTGAATTGCTTCGGTAGTTGATTGCCAAGATGTGAATCCGAATTGGTTCTCAGAAATAGACACATCCTTCCCCATCCTCGTCTCTAGCACTCTTTGCCAAGCTTTCATAGTGTGGCCTAGTAGTTTGATACCTATATAGTTATTCCAATTTTGAATATTACCCTTGTTCTTGTACAAGGGGATCAGGGGCGGAGCTAGAGAGTTAAGTGCGGGTTCGGCCGAACCCAGTAGCTTTGGTTCGAATCATGTATTTGTTTTAAAAAACCCATTGAATGTGTATAAATTATTACTTTAGAACCCAATAACTTAAAACAATTAAAATTTCGAACCCATAAGCTTGAAATCTTGGCTCCGCCTCTGAAGAGGATCATTGTATTCCACCTTCATTCTTCGGGCATTTTAGCTGTCCTAAAAATGACATAATTTAACTGCATTTATAACAAATCTCAATGACATTCTCAAAATTGTTGTTCTATTGGACATTTCCTACAGTATATTAATTAATTATGTAAAAATAAAGTAGTAAAATTTTGCATTGGACTGATGCTCGATAAGGTTTTTGAGTAAAGAAAATTCTCAAAAATAACCAATGAACCATCTTACCGCAGCTGCTATGACCATGTCTACCTTCCCATTCGAATAATTGAATCAGGGCACTACTTTATTGTCTCTCTTTGCTTAGTCAGTTTGCTTTTTCCTATTGGGTCTATTATGGATTAGAAAGCCCATAAGTCGGATTGGCTGATAAAGCCCATCAAAAGAAGAAAGCACACTTGATGAATTTGCTTACTTAGCCCAAAGCAAGCAAATTGAAATAGCCACCCACTTAATTTCTTAAAATAAAAATAGCCGGCGGATATTATAATATATATATAATCCAAGTATAATATATGTGAAACCGTACATAACTAATGTATAGTCTATGTATATCGGCTAAAAAAAATAAATATTGAATCTGACCGGCTATTTACGTAACAATCCCTAAAAAGAAGTTAAGTTCTATATTTTATATTTTTATTTCGTCTTCCTAGCAACTATATAACTCATGTTTTTGTACATGGATAAACATTCTTTGACAGAATAAGAGATACTCATATTACTCCATCCGTTTCAATTTATGTGAACCTATTTCCTTTTTAGTCGGTGCCAAAAAGAATGAACTATTTCCTTATTTGGAAACAATTTACCTTTATGCAATGATTTATAGCCACACAAAATATATGTGCCACATTTTACACCATAAGTTTAAATGCTTTCTCTCTTTTCTTAAATCATGTGTCCGGTCAAATAAATTCACATAAATTGAAATGGAGAGAGTAATACTTAAATGTGTATATATGGACAAACATGCAACTTAAGAAACCAGATTTTTATTGTTTTAAAGACACTAAACCATATATAAGCAACAAATAGGCTATTGCTTTCCCACAGAACTTTCCATTTATAATATTTCTTATATCAATTACACTAGGTCAATTGTTACTTGCTTTTACGAATAATCCGTAATTTATAGATCACATAAAAATAATTTTAACGTTGCTTCATGACTTCTCTTTAAAAAAAGAGCTATAAAGAGACATAACTATTTCAAGGAAAAGGTGAAGAAGGTTCGTCATAGAGAAAATTGGAAATAAAGGTAAATGGGAATTGAATAGGAGGATCACATGGTAGCTGATTAAAGTCCATGCCGTTGATGCCATTAAAGGCCAACTTATCTATATGTGCGTGACAGATTTAAGAATTATCTCAGCATTTCGTCTTTTCCCATAGGAATTTTCTGCTTCTTTTCTATTAAGAAAAATTGGGGCTGATTTTTGAATTTTGAATATACCGAGACTTTTTAGTCGGTGGACAAAAAGTAGTCGGTATGTACTTCATACTTAATTATTATTGGTATATATTGCTATTAATTTGCTCATCTTACTAAACTACTCCGTTTTTCTACTTTTGAATATTCGTAAAGTTTCAAATCACTTGTTCACGTTAAGCTTAATTAATTACTGAACACGCAAAATATGCTTAAAATGGACCCAAATTTTCCACGAAAAAGCTTCCATAAGCTTTAATATGATCCAGCTTATTTTGAACCAATTTTCAAGTAATTAAATTTTCCGCTTTGTGGTGGCAAAATGCTTAAAAGAAAACAGTTAACTATCCATATTATCCACTATAAAATGGGTTGAATAATGAATCTTTTTTGTCAGATCTGAATAAAAACCATATTATCTATTTAAAAAATGGATAAATAATGAGTTTAACTTCTACAAAGCCTTAAATTGAAGGCTCATCAAGTTTGGGACTAGAAATTCTTCCAAAAGTGATCGTATTCAAAAAGCTATGGATGATATGGTTATACGTATCATTCGCCGGTTAATCCATTTTTTATCTGTATTAAATATGGATCGGGTCGGATAATTTATCCATTTTATTTCCCGCTTTCGACCCGTCCCATATCCGACACGACCCGTCCGTTTGCCACCCTAGCCCCACCGAACATAATCAAATCATTTCTATATAAATCAAACAGTGGTATTTTTATAAAAGAAAAAAGAGAGAAGAAAAAAAAGAGAACTTCATACTTCCGTGAATCAAATGACCTCTCAAAACTTTCGATCCATGATATGTCATTCTAGTAACAGAAATAATTAAGTCGACAGCATATATAATTGATTATTCCTAGTATGGCCCTAGGACATATGCTTGATATGCCGACTGCTATATTTAGGTTCTAAGCTATGCGTTGCAGTGATTTGATATTTTATTCCTACAATTTTGTACTGATAAGGGGCAGCCCGGTACATTAAGCTCCCACTATGTGTAAAGGCCGGGGAAGGGCCGGACCATAAGGGTCTATTATACGCAACCTTACCTTACATTTTTGCAAGAGACTATTTTCACTACTTGAAATCGTGACCTCCTAGTCACCTGACAACAACTTACCAGTTACGCCAAGGCTCCCCTTCACAATTTTATATCAACAAATCATGCAAAATATTCACTACACATTTTCCCCCTTTCTACTACCCCAGATCATAGAGAGAGTTGAAGTTACGTGTTCAGATTGTTTACTCGAAAAATGGTGCAGTTGTATTTATTCGTGGTTTCTAGACAAGTGAATTAATTTGATTCAAAAAGAAATGAAATAACTGATGAAATGTAAAATACTTAGCCTTAGAATATAGATGGAATGGCAGAGCTGATGAGTCCGGGGACAGGGTTTCCGGACACAACAATGATAAGATCAAAAGCGAGAAAGTAAATTGTATTAAAATATTGTATAGAATGTAGTGTAAGTTAGCCGAAAAATTCGTCCCCTTTACAATGATAATTGAGCTCTCTATTTATAGCTATGTCTAGGGAAGGAAGTCCTAGGATCATGCCCTTCTTTAATGTCAATTATGAGGGTCATTGATGCAGATGTAATGTTAGACATAAATGCCAAATTTCTTGTAACAGTCATCCTTAATGCTGCAAAATATTCTGTATTAAATGTTACAGGGCGCAAAGCATTTAATACTCGTTTTATGATCGTTATTCCTTCCGATGACAAGCAGAATAGTTATGTTCGTTGGTCATCCCCATCTTGTGTTCCACGTGTCCTTCCTTTAAGCGGCCACGTGTCATGTCGTATTTTTCCTATACAGATACTCCCTCTGCTTTCCGGTGACACAATCTTGAGTTCCGGAAAGTTGGTAGAAAGCACCTTTTTGGCGGGAATTACTATAACTCCCTTTGAAGTTTTCTAACAGTTGATTAGACGCATGTCTCTTCGTATTTAATACGCGAACACGTGTCATCCCATAATTCACCATAGCTTTTGCCGATTATGACCATGAATTTAGCCGCCAAAATTTTACTTATACGCATCATCATCCTCTTATGTACTTCATAATTTCTCAAACTTCTAACTTGCATCTTTATTTCCCAATTTTTCTCTGATCTTCTTCGAGCCATAAATGTTTCTTCCTTCTATTCCAATGGCTTCCTCTTCAAAACGTGCTAGTTTTTTAAAGGGCAAGAACAAAATTGAGGATTTCGTTCCTCCAACAGTGGGTTACATCATCCCAATAAGGCTTAGTGCTTAGAAGGATTTTGAAGAGAAATTTCCTACTACTAACCCTCACACATGGGTTGTTAGTAGGTACCCTTCTTCTATTCATCCTTCCAATATTCCTGCTGTGAAGGAGGATTGTCGTTTTCATGAGTTGGAAATCATTGCTCCTGACCTATCAGAGTGAGTGACCCTTCCAGAGAAGGATTTACATAATTTTATGTATCTCTTTACTTTGGGTACGTTTTCTTTGAGCGGAGAGCTCGATCCCGTGATTGCATAATTTTGCCTTCGCTACCAAGTGTGCTTGGCACAGGTGAGTCTTTCAGTGTGTAGGACGGTTGCCTGCCTTCGACGCCTGTGTTAGGAAACTGAGGAAGAGCTATCACTAGCTCGTATGATGAACCTTTATTCCCCCAAGATTTTCCAGGGAGGTATGATAAACCTCTGTAAACGCGACTACCATGTGTTACACCTCCTTCTTCCCGCAGGGGGATATGGGGAGTTTTTCCAATTAAAGTGACATAATCGAAATGGGATTATTTATTTTATTTAGAGTAGCCACTCGGGATAATTCATGGTGTCCCAAGTCACCGGTTTATTTTAAATCCCAAATCGAGGAAGTTTTGACCCTGTGTTAAAGTCTGCGAAATCAGAAGACCGAGTAAGGAATTCTGTTAACCCGAGAGAAGGTGTTAGGCACTCCCGAGTTCCGTGGTTTTAGCACGGTCGCTTATCAATTTATACTCGGCTTAAATAAATTTTTAATCACTCATTTTAGAACCTATGTACATTTTACCTTTTATCACTTTTTAATTACTCGATTATTCGTGATTACAGAATTATCTTAAGACGAGTTACGCGTACGTATAATCGTTTAATTCAGTGGGATAAAATTATGTCACACGTGCGTGCACATAATTAATATTAAAATTATTTGGCCAAAACCACGCGAACGTGTACCTTGATTTTGGTCGCGTAACCTTACATACATCAATCACAAAGGCATAAAACCAAACATATAAACTCAAATCCTAAAATGTGTTATACAACTTCAAAGCTACCAGCAGAAGGAAACGAACCAGATCTATCAATAACAGGTCCGTCTTTATGACCTGCACTTAAGACATATTCTTTAACCGATCACATAGAGCATTGAACTCTGAAAATCTTGAACTCTCAAGTGACTACGAGTTGGAGTTGTAGTCTAATGTGATAGACTATTATTTCTACTAATACTATATACAATCATATATAAACTATATACAATCATATATAAAGTAGTGTGGCAGTACCTTCTTGTTAAAACGTTCTTTAGCTAAATTTGAATATGGAGCTTTAATAAGTAAATAGAGCTTCTTCACATTAGGTGCACTGTTATTAAAAAATATAATATATTCATTTTTAGTTTGGTGGGTTAATAATTATGCCACGCGTACGTGTACACATAATAATATTTTTTATTATTATTAAGATTGTTTGGCCAAAGTTGCGCGAACACATACCTTGGTTTTGATTTGGGAATCATAACTATGTTACACGAACGTATACATAATTACGATAGTAAATTAAAAGCGTGCCTAAAGCATTCTACAATGTTTATAAGTTATTTATTTTTCTAAATTTGAGGTCATTGGGGATTCAAATATTATGGAAGAATGTGGGTAAACTGTAAGGTAATAGAAGTCAAAACATTAATCGTTACTAAGTTATTAGAAAAAGTCCATGGTTCATCCTTCATGATAACTCACAACCTCACACACAAACAATCGTAGAAGAACCCAATGCACTCAAACTAATTTTCAAGCAAACTTCAGAAGCCTCAAACATGCCTAATATGAATTACTCTAAAGATAAAAATAAAAATCTCTTAAAGTAACACACTAAATCATGGACTTATGAACTATCTAATGTTGGGTCCAAACCTTAGTGTAATTTACTCTCACTGAAAATTCAAAAAAAACTTATTTCTTGACTTTTGAAATTGTCAACACCAACAAATACGTTTTCCTTTTTTTTTTCTTTGTTAAAATAATAAACTCAATATATAATCTCAAACACACAACAAGAGCCTAACTAGAAAGAAACTGAGTAATTAATTTCCTTTCATGATATAAAATCCTACTGTAAGGTTACTGAAGTTTAGAAATAGCACTATGACACTTTTTTTAACTTCTATAGCATTCTATAAGTGGTTCCCAAACCAGAAATCTCAACTGAACAATTAAATTAAAAAAATTCAGATTCAATCTTCCCTATAACAGAACCTTATGAACTCATATGCAAACCTGAAATTAGGTAGATGATTCAGTGAAGATTTCTACAGCAACACATTGATATCTCAAACCAGGGAAGATCAAATATATACTAACAAGACATACAAACTTATCACCATAGAACATGAAAAAAATGAAGGAAAAGAAAAACAGACCTCACAAGAAGTTTTCTTAATTAAATTGCTGCTCAGATGTGTCACAAAGAATGCCGAATTACGAAATCTGATAAAAACATCTATGAAATCGGGACAGTGACCGCGCCCTTCAACCTCGAACGACGATCAACAACGGTGACGAACCCAACTCGAGCTCGTTTCACAGGTAAATTGTGGAAAATCGAAATGATTGGAACTCTCCTCTTCAAAAAATAAAATAAAAAAATAGATTTTTAACCTACTAAATAATGGAGAAGTTGATGTGTATACTGCGTAGAAGGTCTCCCCCGAAGGATTCCTTTTTCTTCCTATTTATAAAGAGGATAAAAATTAGTTCCTCTACTTTTGTGCAAAAGAATTATAAGTGGGGATGTGGGATTGTGAGTGGGGAACGTGAGTTTTGAAGTTGGGGGTTAGGGATTGTGGGGGTGAGAGACGTGAGGGAGTGGGAAGTTTGGGAGGTTTTTGTTTGTTTTTTTTACAAAAAAAATAAATAAAAAAAATTAATATATATATATATATATTTTTTTTTTCCAAGTAAAATTTAATAAAAATACTAGGACAAAAAATATTAATTAACTGACTCTAGAATTATATATATATAATATTTACATATAATTTAATGACACTAAAAAAATATATCATAGCTTATTCAAATTCTAATTGAGAGGCCTTTTTACGAGTCTTTTGGTCTCGGGTTCTCGCTCATCATCCACGCGAGATCTCTTCTCGAACCACTTAGCATAACCCGGATTTATCTCACCCTTCGCATGATCTGGCACTTGGGTATCATATTTCAAGTAGCGACAACCATTCCAAATTTGTTGGATTAAAGCCTCAGGGAGTGGGGCTTCGGGGTGTACCTCAATCACTTGCACACTCAAATCTTCATCATCAGGCACCACTTGATACCTTCCTAGCTGCCTTAGGACTCTCTGTGGCGCATATGGATGGACACTTCTCAAACCCAATAACAACAAATAACTCTTTAGGGACGACATGTGTATCACCTCTCTTACCGGGAGCCACCCCAAAGTCCACTCAATTTGACTTGCATTTAAGGATCTTAGGTGGGATATCCAAGCTTCCACTCCTTCTGGAGAGTTATAATCTTTTATTCTTTCTTCGTAACTCTTAATGAAATTATCCTTGCTCGGACCATAGTGCATGAATTTGGGGCGATGTCGGAGATGTTCAATCAACCACATTTGCAACAAAATATTGCACCCTTCGAAGAATTNTTTTTCTCAAAATTGAGGTTTCTCAGGCTTTCTTCTAGGGCATGAATAGTTGCTTTGTATCCCTTTTCTTTTTCACCCCAAGCCAACCGTTCTTGGATTTTATCATCAAAGGCTTGAACATGTGGCCTTTTTACGGGCCTTTTGGTCTCGGGTTCTCGCTCATCATCCACGCGAGATCTCTTCTCGAACCACTTAGCATAACCCGGATTTATCTCACCCTTCGCATGATCTGGCACTTGGGTATCATCTTTCAAGTAGCGACAACCATTCCAAATTTGTTGGATTAAAGCCTCAGGGAGTGGGGCTTCAGGGTGTAGCTCAATCACTTGTGCACTCAAATCTTCATCATCAGGAACCACTTGATACCTTCCTAGCTGCCTTAGGACTCTCTGTGGCGCATATGGCTGGACACTTCTCAAACCCAATAACAACAAATAACTCTTTAGGGACGACATGTGTATCACCTCTCTTACCGGGAGCCACCCCAAAGTCCACTCAATTTGACTTGCATTTAAGGATCTTAGGTGGGATATCCAAGCTTCCACTCCTTCTGGAGAGTTATAATCTTTTATTCTTTCTTCGTAACTCTTAATGAAATTATCCTTGCTCGGACCATACTGCATGAACTTGGGATGATGTCGGAGATGTTCAATCAACCACATTTGCAACAAAATATTGCACCCTTCGAAGAATTTTGCCCCGGACTTACACAAAGTCAATGCCCGATAAATGTCTGACAGAATGATCGGGGCAAGAGTGTGATGTTCTTTGGTAGTAAGGACATGTACGACCCTGGCTATGCGGATATCAATTGTTCGCTCTTTGTTTGGGAAGACCATGACTCCTAGAAAAGCCACGATGAAGGCAAAACGACGGTGAATCTGCCACGTGTCCTTGTCCTGCTTGTTGGTTAGGCCTTTTTCATGAATTTCAAACCCATTTGGCTGCCCGAACCTAAAATACAAGAAGTAGAAAGAACAACACCTTTTGACTATGTTGGTCTTTCTGATTTGATTACTGATGTTCAGAAGACCGTAGAATCGGTGTACAGAGGGAGCCTACGGGAATATGAGATTCTGGTTTCTCAAATCCTTACCAAAATCAGAATATCCAACTATTTTTTCTAAAGTAGGAGTAAGTTCAAAATCGGAGAAGCGGAAGACATTGTGAACAGGGTCCCAAAAAGTCACTAGTGCCTTAATCAAATCATCGCGTGGTTTAATTTTCATAATATCTGTGAGGGCCCCCAGATACTTAGTGACCCATTTCTGACCATCTTCTCCTAAGTCATACCACCACATCTGAAGCTGAAGTGGAGCCTCATCTACAACTGTCAACGGTGTGTTCTGGATAGTGCTCATTATATACCTGTGGGTGGTTAAGGTTATGGTTGACACTAGTCTCAAAAGACAGAACCAATGCACTCATTTTGTAAAACAATCTTTTTTTATATAACTCAATTTTAAAAAAATCAAAGAGAGGGTGGCTATTTTTGCAATTATGGCCCCTTCGTACTTCCAAAAATAGCTTTAGGGCCGGGATGGGCATGATGGTAAAAGTGATGCCCAATTGACAGACATGTCC
>ML293721.1:0-10906 GCA_005239495.1 Nicotiana undulata | reverse complement strand
CTTCGTTTCCGTTGTCATTCGTAATTTCTGTAAAAGAATGACACAAACGTTAAAATCACGTAGATTTTAATCTCCAAGAACCACCAAGGTATTTACTTTCCAGAAACAGTGTATATAAAACAAATACAGAAAATATATTAAATTCCTTAAGCTTGTTATAACTCTGTATTTGTAAAACAATTCTGGAAATAATAAAATAAATAAACAGAAATGTAAACGCAATGGAAAGTTAATCCGAGCCCACTGAATTCACAGTGTTTCCTTAAGGAATTTAATCCCCTCCTAGTACCCAAGGTTATGGATTATTTCCTCCCAGGATAGAACGAATTTCACACTGGTGTAGTGGTACTTCAAACCCCAGTGTTTCAGCGAACTCAAAGTTCGGTAGCAAATCACACTTACTTGCTTTCTTTGAAGATGAAAGTATGCAGAAAGAAGGAGGAGAACTCAGAAATTAGTATGTAAAATCTGAGAGAATGGACTTGTATTTATAGCCAAAGTTGGGCTGAAATCTGAAGAGGTGCAACTCTTCATAATGGCTGTTTTTGCAAAAACGCCCATAAAGTAAATGCCATGACATAATTGGCTATTTACTCAATAATAAAGAGGGAAAATTGAAGGGTAGTTAATTTTCTGTTACAAAACAGAAAACTAAATTCTGGATAATAACTGAAATGGATTTAATATTAATATTTATTTTAATATTAATATTTTGTTATTAAAACAAATATTTAATAACATTTCTGTTAATATTTACTATTAACAAATAAATTTGGTCCAAAAAATAATCTCTCGATCGATCATTTGACCAAATCCAAATCCAAATCCAAATCCGAATCCGAATCCGAATCCGAAGCCGAAGCCGAAGCCGAAGCCGAAGCCGAAGCCGAGGCCGAGCCGAGCGAGCGACGACGACGACGGCGCGAGGCTTGCTTTCTTCTCAACTCTTTATTAGCTAGAAGAAGAGCAATTTCTTATATACCCATCAAAAGTCTTTTCCTCTTCCTATGTGGGACAATTAAGGAGAGAAACTCAAATATTACTCAAATATTTTATTTTCCCCTCCATTTCCTATTCACCCATTTTAAGCATTAATATATCATTGAATACTTAAAATCCCAACAGGTCTATCACAAGTAATCCAGTTTCTAAGTTGTGGGAGTAGTCTCCACTTGAGTCCCGAGAGCTCAAGATCAACTTCTACCGCCAATGCTTGCCTCATGAAAATCTGCGACACATTGACTGAATCATTCCACATTATCAAAATTAAAATTTTGACCGGTACAAGGTGAAAATCGAACATTCAAAGACCATGCATAGAAACATAAGATGTCAACAAATCGATAAAGTTATTTTCTCATATTTAGAAATATATATTGACACATAAAAATGTAATATTAGAATCAAGATAAAGAAATAAGCACACTAGCTTGTGATTGCCGTGAGAAGAATACTGAAAATGAAACTAAGTCTTAGTCGTGCCATGCTGAAAATAGTATGTCACACTCTATGAAGTGTTAATATGAGCATTTTATTGCTTCCCAAATGCCATAATTTACAGACCCTCTTGTAATGAACTAGCTAGCTGTAATGGGCTAAAGTTGAATAATTTAGCATTTTCTATATTTATTAACTTATTTTTCTGTGAGTTGTCAGGCTGACCTCCCTTTCTAATATGTGAAACCTAAAATTTTAAGTCTTTTTCTCGGCAACACCTCCCTATAATATTAGGAGTGCGTTTAAATAAGACACTTTGACAAGAGTTAATGCATATAAATTTGTCACGACCGAAAAATCCAACCCGGTCGTGATGGCGCCTATAGAAAAACTAGGCAAGCCTACACTCTTAACCAACTCGTCCTCTATCATAAAAATATTTAAACATTGACATTTTCCATCAGAGAGACCGAAATAAAGGATAAAAATCAAATTCAAAACACTGTGAAAAGAGAGAAATCCCAAAATATGGTGTCACTGAGTATTGAGCCATACTACAACTATGCCAAAATACGTCAGGACAAACAATTGTTTGAGAAGTAACTAACAAAATACATAAGGGAAGATGGGGAAGGAGAACGGAAGGTCTACGATAGCCAAGCAACTACCTCTCTCTCTCCGAAGATGAGCCGCCGCAAGATCAGCTGGCAGTATCGTAACATGAGATACCTGAATCTGCACACAAGGTGCATGGAGTAACGTGTGTACACCAACTCAATAAGTAACAAGCCCAAACTGTGAGCTGAGAGGTAGTGACGGATTAACCTCCACATTTATAACATAACAAAGGTATAGAAATTTAGGCATGTTTTCAGTTATCTAGACAGCTCAAGGTGGTAAGACAAGTACAGTTCTGAACAATTTAACATAAATAACTCAGTGTATTCTACATGCCAATGCATCAACAGTATGAAATGCACAATGTGCTCCCATTCTCAAATACTCGTCCACTCAGTATTGTATATGGCTCACATGGCCCATGGAAGATCCATCCCAGAATATATACACATCAAACAAAAGTCACTCAGTACTGATGAAGGTTGATCCAGCCGTATGGAGAAGATCCATCTCCAGATAACGATACACCTCACAACCACTCGGTGTTGTATATGTTTCTACGGCCCAGGGAAGATCCATCCCATAATACGTATACACATCACTGACATCACTCACTTAGTACCGAGGAAACAGGACAATCCATCCTCGTGGAGAAGATCCATCTCCAAATATAAACACTTCTGACAAGATCCATGTCCAGGGAAGATCCATCCCACAAATATCACTACGCTCACTGGGGTGTTACAGACTCCGGAGGGGCTCCTCAGCCCAAGCGCTATCATAAGCCAGATCTAGGCATAACTAATATACCATGTTGCGGTGTGCAGCCCGATCCCATATTTGTCACTCAATACCAGGCTCTCAGCCTAACTCAGTCACCACTCTCCAGTCTCGCTCACAAAGACTCACAATGCATGAACTAGCCCGAATCAATGATATAACATGCAAAATCAACAATTACCGAGACTAAGACATGATATGATATGCAATGACATGATTGAGTATATAATATCAATGAAACACGTGAGATGACAGCGATAAATGACCAATCGGTTCTCAATGGTTTCGGCGTGAAGCCTTAACATAATATCTAGCAAAATTTCTAGCGTGTTTACATTAAGACGACCGCTCGGGTCTCAACAGTATTGGCGTGAAGCCTTAAAATATTATTTAGCATGGTTTCTAACATGTTTTCATTTATCACATTGATAGAAGTACAAATATCATCAAGGGAGAACCACTTAATTGCGCCATGGAATAAACCAGGTCATAAGTCTCACGGTGCACGCCCGCACGCCCGTCACTTGGCATGTGCGTCACAAATTTCTAACCACATAACACGTAGTTCGAGGTTTCGAACCCTCAGAACCAAGGTTGGAAGTGTTACTTACCTCAATCAAGCCAAAACTCTACTCCGCAATGCCTTTGCCGCTCAACTCAGCCGCAAATCATCCCAAATCTAACCAAAATCAGTTTCATATCATTAATATATGCTAAAGGAACGAATCCCGCATCAAAATATCAAATTACATCAAAATTCCCAAATTTAACCAAACCCGACCCCCAAGACCACGTCTCGGAATCCGAAAAAATTACAAAACTGAAGTCCTTGTTCACTCACGAGCCTATACATACCAAACTCATCAAAATCCGATCACATATGACCCCTCAAATCCCCAAATTAAACCTTCATATTTCCAAGCCCTAACCCCTCAATTTTACCACTAAATCCCACAAATTTCATGCTTATTTAACTGAAAATCACCATAGAATCGAGTATTAAGTTCCAAAATATTACCTCAAAATGTTTCCCCTTGAATCCCTCTTCAAAATCCCTCAAAAAGCTCCAAACCCGTCTTCAAAAAGGGTGGAAATAAGAAAATTCGCGAAGGCTGGAATTTATTTACTCTGCTGTCACGACCCCAAATCCTAAGCCGGCCGTGATAGCGCCTATCATGATACTAGGCTAGCTAATCTACCGCGAAGTAACATAAAGACTTTCCTTTAAATTCAAAACTATTCGATATTTCATAAAATTCTTCCGGTTTAAAAGTTTAAAGCAACAAGATGAATAAAATAGTTTATACACTGCCCAGACAGAGCATCTATAAAGAATACAACGTACTACTATTTCCTTACTACAACCAGTTGTTGCGCCCCCTTTTTAACTGCTCCTTTCGGATCAGTCAGGGTTCTTGACATTATTGGGACAACTCGTTTCCTTTTGGGAAAGGGGTATGCAAGGAATCAAAGAGTCTCCACCTAACGAATTAAGGTGCGTTAGGGCACCTACTAAGGGTCATTTACAACCATAGATTTGGATTACCAGAGATAAGGTAAGGGCTTGAAATTACTCCAAGGGGAAGGTGTTAGGCACCCCTCAGAGTCCACAATTGTGGTTCCCGACCAAACAACTTTGTGAATTTAACCAAGTAACAGACATGCAATTAAAGTTTAAACAAGTAAGGGTTTTGAGAGAATTCGCAGTCTAAGCACACATGTGAAAGTACACTTGAAAAGATTAAAGCCTAAAGATAAGGTTTTTGAAAGATTTATAGTCTAGATACATATGTAGGTGGAATCATAGGTTATTTATCCTATAGGATCACATCGGTACAATGCCCGGTAATCACTCCTCAAAAGAGGGGCTACACGTAGCACTAGCGCACCGGTCATCATATCCATATCTACCCTTTCCCACCCCTTAGTGGTTATTTAAGCGAATGTTAATTAACGATCTCTATTGCGTGCTGTGTCCCTTGTTAATGGCCTTGGAGGATTTAGGACCTCTACCTATAGGCAGTTCTAGACAGACCTCCTGAGGTTTAAAAGAGAAAATACTAAGCAAACAAGCAATAACACACAGGACTCCAACAAATAAACATGAAAGAGAAAATAAGAGGCTCAAGTTTATCTTCGCATATAATGCACGTAAACAACCCGACTCAAACACAAATAAGAGTAATATTATTAGACAGGATTTTAAGGCATGATATCTAGGTGATTATCAGACCACAAGAGATATGCATATGTATTTTATAATTCAAAAATAGAGACCTAACCAGTTTGCCTACTGATTTTAAGTCCATTAAGCATTAAGCAACTAACACAAAGAGGCAGTTTCTAGTTTTAGCAGTTTCAGTCACCTAAGGCTTGTCTAGGCGTGGGACAATGTACAATAGTTACCAAAATTATTAAAGAAAAAGACTGTTATAAATTGTTTAACCTAAACATGTTGTTCTAGGTGTTAAAGGATACAGAATTATTACCAGTTTGTTGAGGGAACAGGGTGAGACTGTTTCACATATTTTTTATGCACTGATAATTTAGCTAAGTGTGATGGAGTGAGTACGTATGAAGTCTTGAAACATTGTATATAGTATGCACACACAGAATGCAGAGTGACTTGCATGCAAAATTCCTAGGCAGAGTTTTAGATACACAGCATGGTTGCAGAGTTTCCTAGAGCAGGATTTCTAAGTACATAGGAAAGTTACAGCCTTATTAGACATGATTTTGCATTAGTAGCAATTTTAATGTTATCATTTACCCTAGGGAGAGGATTTCTAAGTGATAGTGAGCATATCAAATGAGATGTTGAAACAATGTAAAAGACCTCAAGCACGATATCTAATGTGCATGTATAAGGCCGAGTGATTTATATGCAAAAAATTCCTAAAATCAGGATTTCTAGTTGCTCAACAGGTTACAACATTAGACATGGTCTCAAATTATGCATAAGTAACAGTTTGCGTCTATTTTGTCATTTATCCTAGAGACAGGATTAAATGATAAAACAGTAATATTAAAATGAGATGCTGAAAAACAGTGTATATGAACCTAGGAGGCATGGCATCTAATGCATGATATGCTCTGCACATATGAGTCCTAAATAGGAATTCTATTGCGCACAAAGAAATTTAAACCTAAAAACATGGGGTCTACCCTTTGATGTAACATGCATAGCTACCCTTCCCTTTTTCACTATCCATCCCCAATATTTGTTTACAATAAATTACTACAAACCATTATTGAATGAATTACATAAATAGATAAGAAAAAAATAAGAACTTATACTATAGGGATCCTACCAATAGGTCCAAATTTCCAGAATTCCAATGCCAAGAGGTATTTCACAGTCTTTCACATAATCCGGGTGTGTCAGAGTTCCCTAAGGACCTCAAGGGATCCTGGGCAGTGCTCACACCCAGATTTCATAATCATGGTTGAGTAAGTGCAGTGTGGAAGAGCCATATCTAATGTATCAGAGTTCAAAGGGATCTCGTAGGGATCCCAAAGCAGTCACACATTAGAGGAGCAGAACTTAGATGTCTAAGAGTAGAGTGAGAGTGCTTGACATATGTAAGGACCCGGTCTGTCGTTACGAAAAACCTGCTTTATAACTGTTGTTATTGACTTATTATAGATTGGTTATTATGTTATTAATGTGTTAGATTCGATAGGCTTTAAATCGGAATGGTTAAATGGGAATTCAGGCACTTAGTCCTTAAGAATAGCCTTAAAATGGGAAAAGTCAACGACCTCAGAATGTGAATTTTATGGCTCGAATAGCTTCGTTAGGTGATTTGGGACTTAGGAGTGTGTTCAGAATAATTTTGTGATGTCCGGTGTAGAATTAGGCTTGAATTGGTGAAAGTTAGTTTTTGACGATTCCGGTCGACAGTGGAAAATAGGCTATCAGAGTCAAAATTGAATTCCGAAAAGTTGGAACAGGTTTGTAATTTTGCTTTGGACTTGTCTGCAAAATTTCAGGTCAATCGGAGTTGATTTNATTTTGGACTTGTCTGCAAAATTTCAGGTCAAACGGAGTTGATTTGGATAGTTTCGGCATCATTGGTGAATTTTAGAATTTTCAAAGTTCTTAGGCTTGAATCCGATGTAAATTTGGTGTTTTGATGTTAGTTTTGGTGTTTTGAAAGTGCAACTAAGTTTGAATGATGTTATGGGATATGTTGGTAAGTTTGGTTGGGGTCCCGAGGGGCTCGAGATTTATTTCGGGTGATTAACGGACTCATTTGGACTTAGAACAATTGCTGGTTTTTTGGTTTTTGTGCACAGTGATTTTGTTCACTACGATCGCGGGTGAAGTAGTGCGATCGCAGAGAATTAATTACGGACATGCTCATATTGGTCTATGCGATCACAAGAAGGGAGGTGCGATCGCGGAGTAGAAGGGGCCTAATGCAGTGCGATCGCATGGGTTGAGCTGCGATCGCGGAGGTCTGGGGGAATTGGTCAGTGTGATCGCAGGGCCAAGGCTGCTATCGCGGAGAGTAAATCACTGGGCAGTTAAGTAATAACCCTTCCGCGACTTAAACCCTTTTTTACACCATTGTTGAGCGGAGAAGAGCTTTTTGGACGAATTTTGAAGGATAAAATTAGTGGGTAGCACAGAGGTAAGTAATTTGATTATTAAAACTCGTTTGTGGGTGATTATAGACCATAATCCCAGCCTTTAATTCATGAAAAACAGTAGAAAAATAGGATTTTGGGGCATGAGATTATCAGACCTTCAAGGGTCGATTTGAGGGGTCAAACGGACTCCGATTTTGGTGTTCTTTATATGTACAGACTCGTAGGAAGTTGAAGAACATTTTTCTATAAAATTTTCTGAGTTTCAGGATGCGGGCCCACGGGTCGGGTTTTGACCGGTTTCGGATTTTTGAGTTAAATTCGACATTTTCAATTGGAATTCGTTCCTTAAGCATATATTGATGATAAAAATCTGAACTTGGTAGATTTTAAGACTTCGGAGGTTGATTCGAGAAGCAAGCGTGTTGCGGAATAGTTTTCGGGCTAGTTTGAGGTAAGTAATGTCTTTAAATCCTGTCCTGAGGGTATGAAACTCCGGACTCTGCACCCTTTCACGGGTTTTGAAATTAAATGGTGGAAAATTTAGAACATATTTCCTATTTAGGCGACTATTGAGTTGAGAAATCGATATTTAAGCCTTTTCTTAAATAGTATTTATATATTATGATATGTTTTGGGTTGTAAGCCATGTTTGGGGCCTAGTGCCGATTTGTTTACCCCTTGGGGGATGTGTTCACTATATTTTCCTCACTGATATGTTATGATTTTTCACTCAGTATTTTTCTGATAAATTGTTTTGACACTCAGAGTATTTTGATACTATTTATTGAAAAATGAAACACTGATTTTGGGTCGAGAACCCGGCATATTTATGGCCTTATGGGCAAATTGAGAGTGTCTGACTGAGTGAGGCTATGGGCCTATGTTGTGAGTGATTTATGCCGTGATGCGTCTTGTTATATAGCGCTTGGGTTGTAGGAGCCCCTCCGGAGTCTGTAACACACCCCCAGTGAACGCTGATACCGATTGAGTGATGCCCGCAGGGCTTTTGAAGAGTGATTGTGAGGTTGCGTGATGGGCAGAATGATTGTGAGGTTGCTTGATTGGCAGAGTGATTGTGAGGTTGCCTGATGGGCAGAGTGATTGTGAGGTTGCCTGATGGGCAGAGTGATTGTGAGGTTGCCTGATGGGCAGAGTGATTGTAAGGTTGCCTGATGGGCTAATACTGAAAGATATTGTGATGAGAATTGAATATGGCTCGAGGGGCAGTTGAAGGTGCACGAGAAGAATTATCCAGTGCACAATCTGGAGTTAGCTGCCATTTGTCCATGCCTTGAAAATTTGGCGGCATTATCTGTATGGAGTATAGTGTGAGATTTACACCGATCATCGTAGTTTGCAGTATCTGCTGAGGCAGAAGGAATTGAATTTGCGGCAGAGGAGATGGTTGGAGCTTCTCATGGACTATGACTTGACTATCTTGTATCATCCGGGAAAGGCCAATGTAGTGGCCGACGCCTTGAGTCGCAGAGCCGAGAGTTTGGGAAGTCTAGCTTATCTTTCAGCAGCAGAGCAACCTTTAGCCTTTGATGTTCAGGATTTAACGAGTCAGTTAGTAAGAATGGATTTGTCAGATCCTCCATGGGTGGTAGCTACCATGGCTTTTCGGCCTTCTCTATTTGATCAGATTAAGGCACGACAGTATGATGACCGGCACCTATTGGTTCTTCAGGATGGAGTTCGTCAGGGTGATGCCAGAGATGTGACTAATGGTGATGATGAGTTATGACGATCCAGGGCCGTATTTGCGTGCCCAACGTGGATGGTATTTGAGAGTCGATATTTGCAGAGGCCCACAGTTCGCGATATTCTATACATCCGGGTGCCGCAAAGATGTATCGGGATCTGAAACAACATTATTGGTGCAGGCGGATGAAGAGAGATATTGTTGAGTATGTAGCACTGTGTCTTAACTGCCAGCAGGTCAAGTATGAGCACCAAAGACCAGGTGGGTTGCTTCAGAGGTTAGATATTCCAGAATGGAAATGGGAGAGGATTACTATTGACTTCGTAGTTGGGCTTCCATAGACTTCGAAGGGTTTTGATGCTATTTGGGTCATTGTGGATAGATTGACCAAGTCCGCGCATTTTATTCCTATCAGTACTACGTATACTTCAGAGCGGTTAGCTGGTATCTATATTAAAGAGATTGTCTGGTTGGATGGAGTTCCAGTTTCTATCATTTCTGACAGAGGTACTCAGTTCACATCTCAATTTTGGAGGGCCGTACAGAAAGGTATGGGTACTGTTATAGAGTTGAGCACTGCGTTTCACCCTCAGACCGACGGGCAGTCGGAACGGACTATTCAGATATTGGAGGATATGTTACGGGTTTGTGTGATTGATTTTGGTGGTCCATGGGATCAGTTTCTGCCATTAGCAGAGTTTGCATATAATAACAGCTATCAGTCCAGTATTCAGATGGCCCCGTATAAGGCTTTATATGGTAGGAGGTGTAGATCTCCGATTGGCTGGTACGAGCCTGGTGAGACTAAGTCATTGGGCACAAATTTGACTCAGGATGCATTGGAGAAGGTGAAGTTGATTCAGGAGAGACTTCGCACGGCGCAGTCTAGACAGAAGAGTTATGCGGACCAGAAGGTTCGAGATGTATCATTTATGGAAGGTGAGAAGGTACTGCTCAAAGTGTCACCCATGAAGGGTGTTATGAGGTTTGGAAAGAGAGGAAAGTTGAGTCCTCGGTTTATTCGTCCTTTTGAGGTGCTTCAAAAGGTTGGAGAGGTGGCTTATATACTTGTTTTGCCACCCAGCTTGTCGAGTGTTCATCCGGTGTTTCATGTGTCGATGCTCAGGAAATATGTTGGTGATCCGTCTCATGTGTTATACTTAAGTAAAGTTCGGCTCGAGGGTGATATGTCATACGAGGTTGAGCCAGTAGCTATTTTAGCTCGTGAGGTCAGAAAGCTGATGTAACGACCCGGTCTGTCGTTACGCGAAACCTACATTATAATTGTTGTTAGTGGCTTATTATATATTGGTTATTCTATGATTAATGTGTTAGAGTTGATAGGCTTGAAATCGAAATGGTTAAATGAGAATTTAGTCACTTAGTCCTTAAGAACAACCTTAAAAGGGGAAAAGTCAACTAAGAGTTGACTTATTGGTAAACGACCTCGGAATGCGTATTTTATGGTCCGGATAGCTTCAGTAGGTGATTTGGGACTTAGGAGTGTGTTCAGAATAATTTTGTGATGTCCGGTGTAGAATTAGGCTTGAATTGGCGAAGTTAGTATTTTGGCGAATTCCGGTTTATAGGCGAGATTTTGATCCGAGGGTCGGAATGGGATTCCGAGAGTTGCTGTAGCTCCGTTAGTTCATTTTGGACCTGTCCGCAAAATTTCAGGTCATTCGGAGATGATTGGTTGGGTTTTTTATCAAATGCGCGTTTCGAAAGTTTTTGGAAATCTTAGGCTTGAATCCGATGCAAATTTGGAGT
>ML293720.1:0-39374 GCA_005239495.1 Nicotiana undulata | reverse complement strand
AGAGGCCCTTGTGCGATCGCACAGGGCAATTCTACCCAGCCCCAGGCCCTATGCTAACCTTTGTGCGTTCGCAGCACCCCACATGCGTTCGCATAGTATTAACCCTGGACCCTCCGCGATCGCGCCCTTTGAGGTGCGTTTGCACTAAACAACTAACCCCCCATCCCCCTTCCTACCTATTACACTATGCGATCGCGGAGAAGAAAGTGCGATCGCATAGTGAATCGGACCCCATCACATGCCAATGCTATGCGATCGCAGGGAGGAATCTGCGATCGCACTGAAGGAGGTATCAGACACCAGAAAACGTGAAGAACACCAGATTTTTTCCTACTTTTTGCACTCCGATGCCTACCCGAAACTCACCCGAGCCCTCGGGCCTCAAAACCAATTACACACACAACCTCATAAACATCCTACGGACTTGTGCAAATAATTAAACCACCAAAATACATCAAAAACAGGGAATTAAACTCCAAAACCAAATTGATCAAACCTAAGAACTTTGAAATTCTAGAATTCACCTCAACGCGCCGAACCGGCCTAAACCACTCAAAATGACTTCAATTTTTTGCAGATAAGTTATGAATGACACAACAGAACTATTCCCTGTCTCGGAATTTCATTCGGACCTCGGGAACATAAACTCACCTCTCAAGTCAAATTTCAAATTCTTTAGAAGCCCCACAAGTTCATTAACTCCATTTTTCCTCATTTGGATCCGAAACCAACCGAATCAAGCCCGTTTTACACCAAATTCCACAGATAGGACAAATAACATATAACAATCTTGTTCCGGGCTCTGGAACCGCAATACAGGCCCGGTAACACAGTTTCACATAATTATTCATTTTCAAAAGCCTTTATTATTTTCAGAAAACAATTTTCTTTAAAAATTCATTTCTCGGGCTTGGGACCTAGGAATTCGATTCCGGGCATACGCCCAGGTCCCATATTTTTCTACGGACCTTATGGGACCGTCACATCACGGGTCCAGATCCGTTTACCAAAAATGTTGACCAAAGTCAACTTTATTCAATTATTCAATTCAAAAATCCTATTTTTATCAAATTTTTACATGGAAGTTTCCCGGCTACCTGCCCGAGCTGCGCACGTATATCGAGGTGAGATTAATGGAGGCTTTTGAGGCCTAGAAACATAGATTTAGCTGGAATTACTTAGGATGACCTTTTGGGTCATCACAGGATAGGTCAAATCGGGATTGAGAATGGTTATGGATATTTGAGTGGGTATCATATGGGAATGGGTAACGGACGGTGATCGGTTACGTTTGAAATAATTAAAGGATATGAACGTTGAATGGAAACTGGAGCGAAGACGACTCTAATTAGGAGAATGGTTGCTTCTTGGATCACCTTCCTACTCAAAATACGATGCGTGCATATAAATTATCGCATAAATCTAAATATGATTAAAATTCCCTTTGGACCATGGAGATCCTCTTTGGACAGTGAGGATGATGTCCATAGACCATGACGTCCCCAGCCATGAATTGTGCGGTAAAAGATTCACATGCCATGAAATGATGTTCTCAGGCTATGAAGATGGTGCCTCTGAACAATGACTCCTTTGAATAATGATGTGCAATATTGAGAGATCCTCAGTCCATTGCATGGTGTCTTCCGGCTATGAAGATGATGCCTTCGAACTATGACACATTCGGAAAAATTGTCTATATTTCATCCCATGAGATGCAGAGGCATAATGTTTGAGATAACACAAGACATGGCTTAGTCTTGTGTAAGATCGGAGGTAGAGCTTAGCCCCCCCAGAGAAGAGAATAATTAAAGATTTTTGTAATAGAGCAACATTTGTGGTTATGCAAAGAGAGACAATGCTTAGTATCAGGCAAGATTGGAGACAATTCTTAGTCTCATGCAGTTGGAAAGGCACAGCTTAGCCTTATGCAATTGAGGAGGCAAGGCTTAGCCTCATGCAAAGATTTGAGACAGTTCTTAGTCTCATATAATGAGAAGGAAATGCTTAGCCTTATGCAGTTGAGAGGCAGGGCTTAGCCTCATGCAAGATGGAGACAGTGCTTAGTCTCGTGCAAAGATTTGAGACAATGCTTAGTCTCATACAATGAAAAGGCAATGCTTAGCCTTATGCCGTTGAGAGGCAGGGCTTAGTCTCATGCAAGATGGAGACAATGCTTAGTCTCGTGCTACGATTTGAGACAATGCTTAGTCTTATGAAATGAGAATTCAATGCTTGGCCTTATGCAGTTGAGAAGAAGAGCTTAGCCGCTTACAAGATGGAGACAGTGCTTAGTCTCATGCAAGGGGAAGGCAATGCTTAGCCTTATGCAGTTGAGGAGGCAGGGCTTAGCCTCATGAAAAGATTTGAGACAATTCTTAGTCTCATGCAATGAATAGATAATAAGTGGTAGCAGAGTATTTCTTAGTTGGAGATTAATTTGGTGGCTTTGTTGTTGTGAAGACAGTGATTCTAAGGTGTGCACGTACCGGCGACTATTTCTTGTTCCTACATTCAAAGAAAAATTGTGAGTTTTGCGAGGGGAGGTTGGTTCGTGGCTTTGTATTCTTGCTTTGCTCTACTCCGCATTGAAATCTTGTTCGAGTTACCATGGGTAGCATTCGACTAAAATCAAAGTTTTCAAAAAATATGCAAGCATAGTTTTCAAAACATAGTAATATGCAATTTAAAAATAGATTAGATGAACTAGTAAATGTGACACTATCAGAGACATTGTGACCTTCTTGCCATAGAATTTTGAGCATCCTCCTCAAAATTCTACCCGAGTTATCTAGACATTTTTCTGGCTATTCCGCATACGATCCTGTTGGCTGAACTTGCTCCGGAATTTTGAGGGCCCTCCTCAAACTTCTGCTCCAGTTTCTGATTATGGGGAAATTGAAAATTTTATTGTATTATGACCGAACCCACAAGGCTGCCTACGTATCCCCTCTTAAACGAGAATCAGGTCAAGCGTAGTTCAATTATATCATATGAAGAAATGTAAACAACTTAAACGTAATATCTTTTGACTGCATCTGAGTTGATAGGATTTGGCCAAATTTCTCCATCTATCTCTGCGAGTATGAGTGCTCCTCATGTTAATACCCTATGAACTATGTAGGGTCCTTTCCAGTTAGGAAATAATTTTCCTTTGGCTTCATCCTGACATGGAAAGATTTGTTTCAGCACTAGTTGCCCCGGTGCAAACTGTCTAGGTTTGACCCTTTTGTTAAAAGCTCGACACATTCTGTTCTGATAAAGTTGACCATGACACACTGCATTCATTATTTTCCCATCAATGAGAGCTAATTTCTCATAGCGGCTCCTTATCCATTCCGCATCAGTGAGTTCAACTTCTTGTATAATTCTCAAGGAAGGAATTTCTACCTCGGGGGGTATGACAACTTCAGTACCGTAGACCAATAGATAAGGAGTTTCCCCGACTGATGTACGGACTGTGGTACGATATCCCAATAAAGAAAATGATAACTCTCGTGCCAATGCTTGTGATTCTCTACCATCTTCCTTAGTATCTTCTTAATGTTCTTGTTGGCGGCCTCCACAACTCCATTCATTTGGGCCGGTATGCTGTGGAGTTTCTCTGCTTGATTTTGAAGGTCTCGCACATGGATTTAATTAGATCACTATTGAGATTGGCGGCATTGTCAATGATGATGGATTCTGGAACCACGAATCGACAAACAATACGATCCCTGACAAAATCTGCGATGACTTTCTTGGTTACAACTTTGTAAGATGCAACTTCAACCAACTTTGTGAAATAGTATATGGCCACTAGAAAGAACATGTGCCTGTTTGAAGTGGCAGGCTCGATCATTGCGATGACATCCATTCCCCAGGTGGCAAAAGGCCAGATGCGCTTGGTGCATTGAGTTCATTTGGAGGTACCCTTATCAGATCTACGTGTATCTGGCACTAATGACATTTCTGGACATACTAGATGCAGTCTGTTTCAATAGTCATCCAAATATATCCGGCTCTAACTATGTCCTTGGCTAGGACGAAACCATTTATATGTGGGTCGCAGGTTCCAGCGTGTATCTCTTCAAGCAGTTTATAGGCTTCCTTGGCATCAACACACCATAATAGCCCTAGATCTGGAGTTCGTCTATACATAATTCCTCAACTCTGGAAGAAATGGTTAGACAATCTCCGAAGTGCGCGTTTCTGAATATGGTTTGCATGCTCTGGGTATTCTCCCTTTGCCAAATATTCTTTGATATCGTGGAACCATGATTCCCATATGTTTATTCTTCAACATGAGCACAGTAAGGCGACTGATTATGAACCCTTACCCAAATGGGATCGATGAAATTCATGTCCGGGTGTTTTATCATGAAGGACAATGTGGCCAGTGCATCTACGAATTCATTTAAGATTTTGGGGACCTGCCGGAAATCTATCTTCGTGAATCTCTTTATCATCTCTTGTACGTGATGCAAATATGGTCATATCTTGGTGTTATTTGTATCCCATTCTCCTTGTACCTGGTGTATCAACATGTCTGAATCACCAATCACCGATAATTCCAGGATATTCATATTAACAGTGAGCCCTAATATGAAGGCTTCATACTCCGCCATATTATTGGTGCATGGAAACCTGAGTTTTGCGGACACCGGGTAATGTTTACCGATTTCTGACACCAAAACGGCTCCAATACTAACTCATTTGAAATTTTCAGCTCCGTCGAAGAACATTCTCCACCCGTCATAGGCTTTAACAATATCCTCTTCTACGAATGACACTTCTTCATCAGGAAAATACGTTTTCAACGGTTCGTATTCTCCTCCTACAGGATTTTTTGCAAGATGATCTGCTAATGCATGTCCTTGACTGCCTTTTGAGTTAATAGATGATGTCAAATTCACTCAACAATATTTTCCATTTGGCCAGCTTTCCTGTAGGCATAGGCTTCTGGAAGATGTACTTCAAAGGATCCATCCTTGATATGAGATTTCTAGTATAAGCACAAAAGTAGTGCCTTCATTTCTAGGCTATCCATGTCAAAGCACAACAAGTGCGTTCCAGCAGAGAGTACCGTGCTTCGTAGGGTGTGAACTTCATACTCATATAATATATGGCTTGCTCTTTTCTCCCTATCTCGTCATGTTGTCCTAAGACACAACCGAAAGCCCCATCTAGTACGGAAAGGCAGTGGTCTACCAGGCTCTGGCAGGACTAGGACTGGTGGTGTGGACAAGTATTCTTTGATTTTGTCAAAAGCTTTTTGGCAATCCTCTGTCCATCTGGTTGCGGCAAACTTCTTCAGCATTTTGAAAATCGGCTCACATATTATAGTAGATTGTGCTATGAAGCGGCTGATATAGTTGAGACGTACCAAGAAACTCATCACGTCCTTCTTGTTATTTGGCGGTGGTAGGTTCTGGATAGCCTTGACCTTTGATGGGTCTAACGCATTTCCTCGGTGGCTGATGAGGAACCCTAACAATTTTCCGGCAGGAACTCCAAAGGGACATTTTGCGGGATTTAGCTTCAGATTGTACCTCTAAATCCGGTCAAAGAACTTTCTCAAAACTGTTATGTGATCTGCAGCCTTCTTATATTTGATGATGATGTTGTCCACATATACTTCTATATCCTTGTGTATCATGTCATTGAAAATAGTTGCCATGGCCCTCATGTAGGTGGCCCCAACACTCTTTAAACAAAACTACATCATTTTGTAACAATATACTCCCCATGGCGTGATGAAAGCTGTTTTCTCGACATCTTCTTCATCCATCTGAATCTGATGATAACCCGCAAAGCAATCAACAAAGGATTGGAGTTCATTCGTGGCACAATTGTTGATCAGTATGTGTATATTTGGTAGTGGGAAATCATCTTTGGGACTTGCTCTGTTTCAACCCATATAGTCGACAAACAACATGATTTTCCCATCTTTCTTCGGAACCGGCACAATGTTGGCCGACCAAGTTGGATATTCAACTACCTTGAAGACCTTAGCTTTGATTTGCTTGGTGACTTCTTACTTGATATTTAGACCCATGTCTTGGTTGAACTTCCTGAGTTTTTGCTTACTGGTGGACACATCAGATTCGTAGGTAGCTTATGAGCTACTATGGATGTTCTCAATCCAGTCATATTGTCATACGACCATGCGAAAATATCTTCATACTCTCTCAGTAAACGAGTGTACTCTTTCTTCTCTGATGGTGACAAGTGAATGTTTATGTGAGTTTCTTTGACTGTTTCGGAATCTCCCAAGTTGACTATCTCAGTTTCGTCCAGATTTGACTTAGGCTTATTCTCAAAAATCTCAACTTCTCTTATAATTTCCTCAGGTATCACATCTTCTTCTTCTATCTCATCCAAGTCACTGTCCTTATATTGTGTTGTCTCATTACAAGTCACAATCGTGGGTTCATCAAGATAAGAAATAGTAATGTTGTAGAGAGAAAGATACCAAAGATAGTAATAATAAAACATCAAGCCATTGATAAATATTAAAATATTGTAAAATGCAATTTTTAATTACTTAAACTATGTTTTCCAAAATGAAATACTGAAAGAAAAGAAATTTGTTTAAACAAAAATGCTCAAGAAGAATTGTTTTCAAAATAAATGACACTAGTAGCCATGCTACCCCGAGATTCGTCGGGCCCTTGATGGTGTGGCTTTCCAATTTCTGAGGACGAATCCTTTCTCCACTGTCGAGATGACGAGGCCTTCTTCCTCCTCATCCTCAACTATTACTCTGCAATCCATGTCTTCCTATTCAAGAAATAAATTCCTCAAACTAGCTAGCATTTCGTCCTCTTCGGATCCCCACATCATATCAACTCGATGGAAGGATTGGCTCAGATGTTGTATTGGTTGTTCAAGAGGGTAGTAAAAGGACCCATGGTGGTGACTAATTTTGATACTCATTCCGGGTGTATTGATACCCCAATCCAAAGGTCGTGTCGTGACTTTTTAGATGTATCGGTTTGGCAATGACTTGAAGATTCTTCTTGATCCCTTTACCGGGTTCATACCCTGCCCATGCTAGTATGCTTTCTATTTTGCTGCTCGACCACTTGTCTTTCCCAATTGCATTTACGCGCTCGATGCGATGATGTCTGTCCACCCAATTTCCTTCTATTTTCCATGACCAGAATAGTTTGATTTGTATAAATGGGATTACTCCCGTCTCCATGAATGATCACCTCTTGATGATTCCATTCGAACTTTACAGCCTAGTGCAAAGTAGATGCCACAGCTCCAGCGGCATATATCTAACGCCATCCTAATAATAAGTTGTATGAGGTGGATATGTCGAGTACTTGGAATTCGACATCAAACCAAGTCGGGCCCATTTGTAAGCAAAGATTGGTTTCTCTGATCGTGGTCCTTTAAGATCCATCGAATGCTTTTACGTTCATAGTACCTGCCCGTATTTCATGTAATCCTTTACCCAATCTCTTCATAGTATTCAATGGACAAATATTGAGACTGGAACCTCCATCTATCAAAACCTTGGCAATGAATTTATCCTCGCATTTTACCGTGATATGCAGCGCCCTGTTGTGGCTTAATCCTTCTGGTGGCAATCCGTCTTCATGAAAAGTGATTTTATGGCTCTCGAGTACTTGTCCTACCATGTTAGCCATTTCTCCGCTGGTGATATTGTTGGGCACGTTAGCTTCGTTCAATACCTTCATCAAGGCATTCCTATGTGCTTCAGAATTCTGCAATAGTGATACAATGGATATCTGAGCAGGGGTTTTGTTCAGATGGTCCACTACAGAATATTCCCTTGCTTGAACCTTTCTCCAAAGATCATCCGGGCCAGTTTCAATGATGGGCTGCTTGGAATCAGCTTCTTTACTTGTTCCCCTTAAGTGCTCAGGTGTGTAAACTCTTCTAGTCCTGGTCATCCCTTGTGCGACACCAGCTTCTTCCATTTTTGCTTTTCCTTTTCTTCTGGCCTCTGCAACATATTCCCAGGGTACAACTTTTGAATTAAAGGATGGTGTGGGTGCTACCATCACAGTGAAGGGTGTGGTCACATTTACTTCAAACGGAGAAGATGTAGCAACATTTGTTGTTACTTCCACCTCTAACGGGGTCGGTGCGGATACTTCAACTTTGACTGGTGGTTGTATCTGGACCACATTAGGAGTAAGAGTGACCGCAGGTTTCTTAGGGTCATCCCCTTCTCGAATAAGCTCAATTGACCTTTCCGGGTCCCGTTCTTTGTCAGTTTCTATCACATTCACCCCCTCGCCCCTACGATCCGGGTGTAACCTCCTTTGCTTGTATGGACTTGGTATCAATTAGCGTCTAAATTTTGTCTTTAAAAGTGTGACATTCATCAACGGTATGACCTTTCATGACAGAGAGATAGGCACATGTTTTATTTGGATTGACCCATTGAGAAGAGTTTTCCATGGCGACAACGGGAATAGGAGTGACATATCCAGCAGTTTTCAACCTCTCGTATAACTGATCGATAAGTTTAGCAATAGGGGTATATTGTCTGGGCAGCCTGCGGTCAAAATTTGGTCTAGGTTTTTGATAGTTTTGGCGGCCTGGCGGTGAGTGGTAATATGCTGGCTGGGTGTTATATGTATGGTAGGCAGTGGCAAGTTGCGGATATCTGGGAGGTGAAGGATGATATGTATGTGGAGGTGTTTGATATGTAAGAGGGGATTTTGGACCTTGGGCCACCATCCCGGCCCCTACTTCTTTCTTTTTGAATATAACCCCTGATTGCAAAGCTTTGTTCGTAGCATGTAATTCCTCAAAATTAGTTACCATTCATCTCTTGATTCCTTCTTCAATCCTTTCCCCCAATTGGATGATGTCGGAGAATTTATGATTCTCGATAACCATTAACCTTTCATAGTATTATGGATCCTGGGCCCAGATAAAGAACTTGTTCATCTACTCTTATTCCAATGCCGACCTTACTTTTGCACCTTCCGATCTCCAGCGAGTAGCATACTCGCGTAAAGCCTTTGTTGGCTTCTTTTTGATATTCTGCATATAGAAGACATCTGATGCATTCTCCGTATTTAACCTAAACCGATCCATGAAATCCGAAGCCATACTTACCAGCTAACCCATTTCTTTGGATTTTTGATGATGTACCAAGATAGGGTGTCTTGAGTGAGGCTTCTCATGAACAAATTCACGTGAATCCTTTCATCATTTCCAAATCCTATGAGCTTGTCATAGTATGTCCTCAGATGCACCTTTGGGTCACTTGTTCCATCAAATATGTCGAACTTGGGAGGTTTGTAACCCTCTAATAGTTCTACGTCCGGCTGAATACACATATCTTCATCGTTCAAACCCTCAATATCTTTACCCCTTTCTATGCTTTGGACTTGACTTGTGAGCTTGTTAAGTTCCTCTGCCATATTCTTAATGAGCAGGTCCTTCTCGGTGGATTCTGGTGTGTATGGGTTCTTTTGAGTGGGGTGAGGTAGAGTTTCTACATATATGGGGTTGTTTTGATGTATATTGGGGCTTGGGTGAAGTGGTGATCATTGGTTAAGTTTTGCGGATCGGGAGTATGTTGTGGTGTATTTTGAGGGGTATGGTAAGTGGTAGTTTGTGGATACTGGGTTAGATGATGTTGGTGTTGAGGAGGAGTTGGTGCTAGTGTAGTATTAGGATTTTGGGGAGGTGTTGCGTATTTATGAGGTGCGGGAGGATTTTGAAGATGTTGGTTTGGTGTGCTTTTAGGAGGTGCTGGGTTTTGGGCATTCTGTTTGTTGATATCTGGGAAATTTAAGGTGAGGGAGAGGTTTGCCAAGTTGTGGATCTGATCAAGTTCCCCTTGTAACTCCAATATTTTCTGCTCCAATCGTAGACCAAATCATTATGTGCCGGAGTTCTCCGACCATTTGAAGTCTCGACATTCTCTGCATGTGTAGCGTTGTCTTTCCTAATGCCGCTCATGTCATCAATCTTAGCTTTTCCCTTACTTTTAGGATCACTTGGAGGAGGATGGGGTGGATGATCTCTGGATCTGGTATGATATGTTGATGATGCCAGTATGCACGAACCAGCCTTAGGGGATGGGAATAATCAAAACAAAGAAAAGCAAAAAGGTAAACAAGTTAGTAGGGAATTATTGAAGGATATTTTCTTAAACATGATTTTCGGAATTAGATTTGCGTCCTAATTTGGAGACCTCATTGTGCCTGAGGTAGGCCTAGCGACATACAGATTTGGAAAAACTTAGTGCCGACAATTGCCTCATTTCATTAATGTAATAAATAGATCAAACCACTAAAACAATAATCAAAAGAGTTACTAGTGTCATTTGCCTTATTATAATCAATTTCTAAAACGACTCTAGAAAAGCAAGTAAACAATAATTCTAATATACTTGGTCCCGAAGGGACCTTCTCCAAGATTGGACTTCTTATCACCATCGATCAGATTCCCCAGGCCGCGTATGTCCAGCAACAGATACGCCCTTGTTAGGTGTCCTCTTTCATTGCCCTTTGCATTTTGACAATCCACGATCCTTTTCCTCATCTTCCCTTAAATTTCCATCAGACCTAGCTCTAAGTACTCCAACCTCTATATTTATTTTGCAGCAATTCCTCTCCATTCATTGATTGATTCCATGTCTACCTTGTGCTGTTCCAAATGTCTGGCCTCAGACTCAAAGATTCATTTGCGCGACCTCCTTTATTTTACTTGTGCTTCAGAACCGTCGTCTATGAACCTATTTTCTCGATCAATCCCTGGCTTGACTTCTTCCTCTATGTCATCATCCAACCATGATAGGTAGAAATACACATGACTGGCGTGGTACTGAACTAGTTTGATTGTATCCTTTTCCACAATAATCTTCAGATGCTGCATGTGTTGTGCCTCACACTTGAATGGAATGGCATCACCCTAAAGTCTGCTTTGTAGTGAACCATCTTGGAAACTCATGGTATGCCTTGTTTTTTCCTAGCCTGTCTCATGACCCTGATAGGAGCATAAGGATAGATACCCCTCAACCTAATCAGCACTAAGTGAGGAACATCTCTTGGCCTGATGATGAACTTACTAGTAGGGAACCACTCAAACATCCAATGGACCTTGTCATCAGTCAAATTGCTAAAGAAGTGCACCCAATCCACAACATTTCCCGGTTGTGCAAACTTGTCTGGGCTGAAAGTCATTCTTTTTGGATGGTGAAAAGCTATGTGGTCATTCCATGGTCTCCGCGGAAATTCCTGATGGTACTGTCCTCTTTGAAGATGTTTCAACAACCATATTTGCAGTAACAAATTACAACCCTCAAAATCTTAAATCGCTTCTTGCAACGGTCCAAGGCTCGGTATATCTGTGCCAGGATCATTGGGAAAATAGTGTAAGTCTATCCCTTAATTCCTTCCATTAAGGTCTTGGTGATCATAGCCAAACAAGTGTGGATCTTGTCTCCTTGAATTGGCAATACCATCATCCCCTGAAAACAGACGATGAACACGAAAACCCGGTGATGAGTCCAGCCCAAGGAAGTGATGGCAAACTCATCATGAAAGATACGGTAGGAGATGTTGTGCCCATAACGCTCATAAAGGAAGTCGAAAGGTATGTAAGATTTCTTCAGGCAAACTAGCTCGTCATTCTTTATAAGATCCATCAATTTCAGAAATTCTCTAGAAGTACGATTTTCCAGTACCAACAAACCAAGGCTATCCCAGGGAAGCCCAACAAAACCTCTTATTTTCTCAATAAGGGGAGTCATCTCTATACTACCAAAACGGAAAACATCCCTCTTTACATCCCAGAACATAGTAGCGGCCTCGATTAGTACATTGTTTGGCTGAATGTCCAGCAAAGACGGTAAATTTCCAAGAATTCTTTTCACGTGGTTTTTGTCTCTTGGCGAGAGATTTTCCCACCAGTCTAGCAACAGAGGTGAGATACTTCAAACCATGCCGAACCAGGGGACTTCGTGCCTTGTTTCTGCAAAACAAATAAAGTTAGCCCCCCCTCCCCCCTCGGGTTTGACTACTTACACACTAATGATTAGCATATCGGCACGTTTTCTCCAAATAATGCATATATCATGATTATGCTTGTTGGGATTATGGAAATCCTGATGGGTTTTGGACAAGGCTTTCCTTAGAGAGTTATTTTTCGGACAACATTCTAACCCATACTAGGTTCAGACATGATGCATGCACAGTAAACATCAGAGTAGGGTTTTCTATAAGAGTCTAGACTAATACCCCCAAGCGGACAACTTGAGAGGGAAAGGCATAGAACCGTCGACTGCATCGCTAATCGATTAGTTTTGACGCAAATAATCCTTTACAAATTTAAAAAGTGTAATATAGGAAGAGTGCGGACACTCATCAAGTGCCACTATGGTATTAATTGCACATGAGTGTAATATGATGTGGATCATGCTTTATGCAGAAATAAAACAACAAGTTGTCAAGTATTTTGCACGACGAAAATGATAAATACAGTATTTAATAAATGTAAAGACTGAAAAGAAAGAAAAACAAGGAAGGAGTTAGTTCATATAATGGAAAAATTATAATAAAGCAATAAAATGAGGTAGGGATTTGGAAATACATAACAAAAATTTAAAGATTGAAGCTAGTGAACATGATTGGGAAATAACGGAGGGAATGCATATTGTAACCAGATTAAGCGAAGAATTGCATGTAGGTTCATATAAAGGGAAAAAGGGAAGGGGGTGTGCATGTAGCAATAAAGAGGGTGAATGGGAGCGGGATTTTCAAGCATCAGCAAAATAAGAAAGACATGCTTATCGAGAGAGACTAATTCACATAGACCAAGTTCATTATGGTAAAAGCCTAAGGATATCCCAACGGAGTCGCCATGCTGTCCCGTCCCTTTTTCTCGTGAAATCGGGTTTCGACATTGACAACTTTTTAAAGGAAGGATTATTAAAAGAGAGAGTCGCCACCTAACGGATTATGGTGCGTTAGGGCAAATGACTCGGTTTTACTAGTTTGCGTCACAAAAGATCGGGTAAGGGATCAAATTACCTCGAGGAGAAGGTGTTAGGCACTCCTCTTGGTCCATAGCGATGGGTCCCGGACGAACTCGAATTATGTGACTTAGTCTATGAGAAAAGAAATAGTTTGGACAAATGAAATAAAAGAATTATTTTAATCACAAATGGGGGGTGGGGGCGCTAAGGTTTTTAGCCTAAAGGATCACCTTGTGCAACGTAAATAATACTTCGTAACTCCCTCAAGATGGGGTGTTACTCATATTATTCAACAGTCATAGACTATCATCTCCTGCTACCCGATTACTATCTTCAAGTTGTTTACCTAAAGCGCTCTAGTCAATTCTAAGTCGTACCCTATGCGTGCACTACCCGTCCCACGCCTATGGTCCAAGAGGCATTTGGACCTCTATTTCACGGTGGTTCTAGACCTTAGGCTTCTAAAAAGGAAAAATACTAAGCGACATACAAAAATAGTTTAGGACTTTTAAATATAAACAAGTATGGGATCAAGTTAGCCTCTATATTTAGAGAGCAAATGCATGCCAAATTGATTTCCATTAATTGTAGTATCCTATAGGCAGGATATCTATGTGATATTGAATGAACGAGAAAACAGTCATGTATAAAATCAGTTTCCTAATGCGGTTATTAGAACCTACATAAATTTGCCTATTGTTTTTATTTAGCATAGTACGATTAAGCCTACTAGCATGATATCTAGGTGTTTCATGCGGTAATAAATATTGGCAAGTCACAGAAACATATCCAGAATTACTTGTTATAATCCTATAAGCATATTTTCTAGTGAGGGTAACTGCACAGTATTTGGACACTCATGAATAAACGGGCAGATATGATAATTACACATATTCAGACCTATAAACGTGTTTTCTACAATTTGGTCAAGATTTAGATCTTATAGGCATGATTTCTACAATTTGATCCAGTTTTAGATCCTATAGGCATGCTTTCTACAATTTGTACATGAAGAGTATCTAGAATAAATAGTGGCAAGTCACAAAAGCATATCCAGAATTACTTGTTTTAATCCTGTAGGCATGTTTTCTAGTGAGGGTAACTGCACAGTATTTTGACACTCATGAATAAACGGGGAGAAATGATATTTAAAAGGATTCAGACCTATAAACATGCTTTCTACAATTTGGTCATGTTTTAGATCTTATAGGCATGATTTCTACAATTGATCCAGTTTTAGATCCTATAGGCATGCTTTCTACAATTTGAGCAGTATGTAAACAGGAATTTGCACACATATTGGATTGTCATTTCCTATAAGCATGGTTTCTAACAGAACATAATTTAACCAAGCATTGAACCTATGGGCATGGCTGCTATCACATTATGACTGAACATAATAAGGTACCTATGGGCATGATTTTTAACATACAACATTTAACAACATAGTATCGAACCTATAGGCAGGATATCTACCCAACCTTGTTGGAAATGTAAAATAAGAACCCCTTCCCAATTTCAATAATCACCCCAGAATTGTTATTACACATGATTATTACATACCAGCATTTAATGTAATAAATTACAGAACAAGTATAACTATAGGGAGCCGACAACATGCCCAAATACTCCTGGACAATCCAGACCTTCAACTCACAATAGCTCCAAAATCCATACAAATAACTAATTATTGAGTGATTCACCCATATATCAAGGCTGAGCATACAAAACCTAAGTACCTGGCGTGTTAGAGTTCCCAAGGGCTTCAAGAACCCAGTGTAGTGCTCACACTAGGGAGATTGATCAGAAACAGTTCAGGGAAAGACTAGAGACAAGGTCCTAGTGCGTCAGAGTTCACAAGGGTCTCACTTGAACCCTGAGCAGTGCTCACACTAGGGAGGTCAATGATAGAACCTAAATAGACTTGGATTTCAGCCGGCTAGGAATAAGGAGTTTAGAATAACATGAGTGATAATGAGGGATAGTGGACAATAGCTGAGGGACAAAAGGGTACAAACATGGTCAAGTTTGACACATAAAGCAGATAATCAAATAGTCTTTAGGTTGTTAAGGACATATTTAGTGAAGACTTAGAAGAACAAGTTCAACACCTCGTGCATAAGTAGTTACACATTAACAAATAGGTTTGCAGGAAAGGTCCAAATTATGTTAGGTACAGGTCCTACTGTCACAGAATAGCCATGTTAATCAGTCATCAGAACAACATTTAGACATAGTAGAGAAACACAGATTATAACAACATACTGGTGGATCAAGTGAGCCTACAAATGTTGGGGGGTATATTAACTATTCATGATTGATAGAGCAAGATTCAAACATACTACCTATGCAAGATTGCCATTACAGAGATTTAGAACAAAAGGAGAAGATAAACTCATGTCACATAGTAAATGCAAGCATTCAAGTCTGACCTAATAGACCAATTAACCTAAAGGAAGTTGAAATTATGCATTGGGAGCATATTCGAGTAACAGAATGGACAACCTTAAGCAGGATTAAACACTAATGAGAGGATACGTAGTAACATATTGGCTAAACAAAATTAAGAGGCTCTTGATTACTTGAATTAGGCTTAGGCATTCTTCATATTACAAACATAATGAAGTAAAGTCTAGAGACACCCCCAAGAGTTACAGTAAAGCAATCAAGGTTTGTATACAAGAACAACCTAGAAAAAAACATCAAACTACAATCTTCAAAATCGAAAACATGTGTAAATGACAGGTAAATAGGAATAAAATAACAAAAGCTCAGCGACTCACCAGTTAAGATGAAGTAAGGAAGAAGGAAATGCAACATTGTTGTGAGTATCACCAAACAAAGCAATAACTTAGAAATTTCTGGCCTTGGCTTTCAGCCGACCAGGAATCAGAAGCATAGAACAAATTATTCAATAATGAAGAGTAAACAGCCTTAGTATATAGTTTTTCATGATTTTTGTTTTCAAATGGGAGAGGGGAGGGGTTTAAATAGTGTAGGAAACTAAAACATAATCATGTAAAATGATTAATTCGGGCATCTAAATCAATAAGGAAAGGTAAATTTGAAACCCTAGTTTTAGGAAAACCACACAAAATTGGCAGAGAAGTAAGGACAAAATAGTCACATACTGCATAAAAATGAACATAGACAGGAATTTATTCAAAAGAAACACAGAATCGAACTAGATTTGGTTCGATTAAAATGATCTGAAACCCTAATTTAGGGTAAGTAAAAGAAATTGACAGAAATAGGCAGATTCTCTCATAAAAAGACGAATATAGACAAGATAGTACTAAAAATCGAATCTTGAACCAATTTTGGTTCGTATCAAAAGAGAATATTAAAACTCAAACCTTAGGGTTAAGTATGAATCAACGAGATACGAGCAAATCGGGCTCACATGGTGTAAAATAACGTATGTGTATCTAATATTGTCCATAATAAAGAGGTAAAGAACGATTAGGACAGAAGCACAGTGGGATACTTGCCATGTTTAGGCAAGTACTAAGTTATTCCATAAAGAATCACCAAATAAAGGAAATATGCTGAAAAGACAAGTAAATGGGAGGAAAATCCCATTATGAACGGGATTAGGAGGAATTTTGGAGAGTGTTTACCTTGAATATGGTAATTACATTTATATTTGATTGTGTGGTTCTAAAAATATGTGATTTATTTTAATACCAGTTGTTAGGCAATAGATGATAAGTGTGAGTTAGAAAAATGAGATAATAGCTAAGGGCAATGGTGTTATGCAAACCAAACAATCTTGAGACAAGGTCTCAAGCTGGCCAAAACTGGGCCTCGGGGTCGAGCTAATATTCTCGACTGGAATGATCGATGAAGGAATAAAAACTTAACAATCCCGAGGATAGCCTATTTTTGATCAATAATGAGAAATAAATGAAGAATAATCAAAGAAACGTAATAAATGTAAGCAAAAAATCAATGGAACAATAGGAGAGTATGTTTAAGTTAGAGAGTTCTTATTCTGTTATTGAATATCATGTGTCCAAAAAATGATAAGGGTCCCCTTTATATAGGAAAGGGAAATCCCAACATAGTACATGTGCAATTATTAAAAAGAAGTGCAGCTGATACAACTATCTAATGTTACGGTACAGACTTGTACTATTCTTGCAAACTTGGTCTGCTCTAACAACGTGCCTTTTGAGAACTTCCCGCCTTTCTATAATGGTCACCGACTTATAACACCCCGAGGTCAAGCGTGGGGAATCCCCGATATGCTCCCTCGGTGTACAACCTCGAACTGTGCCTCGAGCCCTCTGAAGACGGGCTATGGAATGCCATAATGATCATAAAATCGGACTCTCTGATTTTAGTCGTATAAAAATAGTCCCCGCGTTTCTTAGAATTAAATGATAAGAAACGGTCTTGAACTTTTTCCTTTTAGATATCCTCTTTATGACGCCGGCGTCGTCAGAACATTAAATGACGTGACATAAAGGCTGCGCGGAGGTCGCTGTATTCTTGAGAAGCCCATGAAACGCTATCGATTTGACCTTTCCACTTCTCAAACATGCCCAAACGACTTCTATAAATACTTCAATTGTTTGCCTTTCACACTTCTTACAACATCTTCAAATCTTCAAAACGTAGCTAACAGTTTTCTGCCTTCCATCTTCTTTTGGTGTTTTCTCCTTCACCTTCCTTCTTTGAACTCAATTTTAATCATGGCCAAAACCTCCAAAACGGTACCTCAAAAGGAGGGAACCACTTCCTCGTCACGCCCTTCTAAGGGCAAATCGAGAACTCCTCTCAGTATCGAGCAATGCATTCCTGGCCCTTTCGAAACTATCTCTGAGTTTACCATCAAAAACTTCCCTTCTACACCGAGTCGATGTGAGCCCATGTCTCAGTACATTAGTGTAGTAACCGAGGTGAAGAAGGTATAAATCTCTTCGGCTGAGGAAACAAAAGTTACTCATAAAGCTGGCTTCCTTAGCTTATACACGTACCCATTCACTTTAGGCCCCGTAGATTCTTATTCTCCACCCATTGGCCTAGTGATTCTCGACTTCTGTTGTCAATACCGATGAAACTCGATCAAATTTATCCTTCTTTTCTGGAGGATTTTCTACATGATTCGATATTTCTCTAACATGGTCGAGGGAATGACCTTCACCCTCGATCATTTGATCAGATTTTATAGCCCTCATCTCTATCGAGGGGGTTTAATCAAGCTACACCATCGATCTGCCAAAACATTCTTCACATGCATCGACGAGGACAAAGACCGGGGAGGGATGAGCCGGTTTGTCAGAGTCAGAACCTCAGACATCATCCCTGTTGATAGGATTCCATTCCCGTAGGAATGGAACATGAAGCGTAAGTACCCCTATATTGAATATGTTTTATTACCTCTTCTTCTTCTCCTGAACTGAACTCTCTCTTTTTTGTTTAATTTTCTTCTGATTACATAGCCACTGTGTGGTTCCCTGGTGCGATCCAGGACCTCCCCAGATGGATCAAACTCTTGGATTCTGCCTGCCCGTATAGCAAGCGCGTTTGGCGTGATTTGGCCAAGACGCGATGGCAGGCCAAGAACCACGGTAACCCTTATTATTGTCAGCCTCAAATTCTTTATAAGTAATCTTCATGGAAGAGTGTTTGACATTTTGTGCTTGTGCAGGCCTCGGGAAAGTTGCCTTAATGAGACTACCTCCACCTGGTGAAGCAAAGGCCTCAAAACCTGACAAGTGTAAAAATAGAAAGAAGGATACGTCGACGACGTCTCCAAAGTCGAATAAACCCAAGACTCGAAAGCCTAAGACCGATGCCACGATCTTGACTTTGACCACTGCGGAAAGTCTTCATATTGAAAGATGATGACTGTCTCCCTTTGGTACAAAGGGTAAGACGAAGCGCTGATGCTTCAAAAGCTACTAGGCATAAGGCTTCCGAGTCGGAAGTGGCCGATGCGTACCTACCTCGCGCTGAAGAGACTCCCGAGGATGGTTCTGGTGCAGTCCCCGAGCTAGTCGTCAGACATGATACGACTATTGCTAATGATTTCCCGGTTGGAGGAGCCGGTTATGAGATTCTTCGAGGACAAGGGGAAGCACCAATAGAAATTGATGCCGTTGGAGGCTTCGAATCAGACCCATCATTTTATCTAGGGGAAATAAGGGATGCCCAGGACATGGGTGTTGCCGATGTGGGGGCCTTTCGGGGATAGGATGACGCGTTTGGACACTACTTCATTGGTCTCGAGGAGGATGTCGATCTTGATGTCGTTGTTTTTCTCTAGAAGGATGAAAAGCTTCAAAAGCAGGTGATCTTCTTGACATACTACTTATGTCTCAAGTTTTTATTCTCAATTTCTAACTTTCTTCCTATGTGTTGTAGGTCAAGAAGCTGTATGACCAAGGTTTCTCCAAGCTACAAGATGAGCTGACTTGGTATGAGGAGGAGCTCGAGAAGCTCACATCGGAGCTGAACGAGTTGAAGACTTCCCCTGCATTAAGGGAAGAGGAGCTCAATGAGCTTCAGGCATGTCTGGAGGGAGTGCATCAGGAATGGACAAGTTTTGCTGAGCAGGTAGAATGGCACTCATAAGTTTGTCTTTTTATTCTCATAGCTTGGTGCTTACTATCTTGATTTGTCTTTGCAGATCGAGCAAAAGAATGCCCTGGTGGGGCAACTTTAGGAGGATATCGTAGACAAGGATGTTAAGACCCTCGAGCTGAAGCGACAAAATGATGTCGTGGCCTCGGAGAGAGACATTGTTGTGGTGGAGCTAGCCTCGACACTGAGTCTTATTCAAGGTGCTCAAGAGGAGGTTGTTGCATTATCCGCCGCCAAGTCTGAGGCCGATGAATTTGTTGCTTCGTACAAAAGAGATGTTGTCGCAGCTAATGATCGGGCCAGGGAGATATTCGAAGAGGCCGAGCTCACATTGACTCGGGTCGCTGCTCATGCCCGTTTGCAAGCTAGGAAGCAAGACTTCGAGGAAGTGAGTGCCAAAGGTGTCGATCTCCCAGCCGAGATCGAGGAAGACAGGGCCTTGGAGGAAGAATCAATAATTTCAACTACTTCGGACGAGGGCTGTGGAAGAGATTCGGGCAGTAGCGAAGGCACAAGGTATACTTGCTTGCTATTTTTTGCTTTTTCTTTCTTTTGTACATGGTCCCCTCGCGGAAGCTTTGTGAAATATCCTTGTGAATATATTTTTTGGAATGCAAAAGATCTCTTCATTTTATATCTTCAACTTGCCCTGCAATGTTTATACAAAAGTTAATCTTTCAATTTGAACTTAATTCCTTTGAGCCCGGACTTAGAGTAGCAGGACTCCTCGAGATCGGGATGCTCTATTTTCAGTTATGTGTTTTCTCGGGGCCGGGTTGATAAGGGGTTGATTTAACCCTCCGATTCTTTGATCTCCGCATGATAGCATCATTCTCTGAGGTGGCCCCGCTTGTACGGTTCCCAAGATGCCATAACAGCTTTGTTAGAGTTGATTGGCCATTAGAGTAGATGAAAAGTCGCCGCTATCCTTATATATATATGTATATGTTTCCTCTTCATTGAGGGCCTTGCTATTCTGCAAAATTAGTTTCTCTCCTTAGAGTTCTTTTTCTTCTCACATTTCTTCCGTCATTTTAGTTCAAAGCCTTTGCCCGAGCTTTTATCCTCTTATTCTCATTGCAAATAGTCATGGTTGTTGGGCCCAAATTTGTTCACCAAGAAGGGAAAGGTTCCACCTCTGCTTCTCGGCCAGTCGGTGGTACACCGCCGACGTCTGGTGAGCTAACCGCGGGTTGCTTCGTCTCGAGGAGAGACTTTACGTTAGAGAGACCTCTCGATGTTTCGGGCCATCTGGAGCATGCATCGAGGTTCATTCCATAAATAGAACAGAAACTCCTCGAGGCCGCGAGGAGACTGTGGATGGGTAGAAGAGGTGGTGCTGCAGGTATTCTCTCGGGCAGAGGGTATCATGGCCCATGTAGAGGGGTTCTTGAATGTATATACATATCCCTTTACGCTAGGCCCTTTCGAAAGGGTTGTGCTCAAGGTTTGCCAAAAATATCGAGTCACCTTGGCTCAAGTCCATCCGTCATTTTGGAGGATTGTGCTGATGATAAGGTTCTCTACTTAGAAAGTCGGGCTCGAGTTCACCCTTAGCCACTTCATTGGGCTGTATCGACCTCTACATTATCGAGGTATGATCACTCTACGATGTCGATCCACCACCAAGCCCTTTATTTCCAGTGATGATGAAGATGGGGACCGAGGGTGGACGAGTCGATTCGTCCGAGTAAAGACTGCTGATATTATTCCCACGGAGTTCCATACGTTTACTGAGAATTGGAATTCCACACGTAAGTGATACGCCGTACTTTGTCATTTCTTATTTTTGTCGGAGTTAGGCTCCGTAAAAATGTTTTCTTTCCTTTTATGCAGCAATCCCGTGGTTTCCATATGGGGTCCCCGATCTGGTTGATTGGACTCGGAAGCTGGGAGCTTGCTCGGCTTACGATAAGCGTAAGTGGAGAGACTTGTCGAAGGGTAAATGGGAGGAAAAACACCATAGTAAGTGCTATATGATTCCGTTCTTAAGGAGTATTTCCTTTTGTGTTTACTAACTTCTATGCTGCAGGCATTGGATAATTTTCCGAGATGAGACCGTGCCCTCTTGGAGAGGAGGATGGATTGTCGGCTTCGGGGCCGAGAAGTGATAATAAACGGAAGGGATCCTCGAGGGACGAGGATACTCATAGTGAGGCGGGGACTGCCTGGAGGTATAAAGAAGATGCTGCCACCGAGGAAAACTTTATATTCGTTGGACGGTATACGAGCAGCGGTGCGACCAGAGGAGATAGCACCACGTCGGTGGCGAGGACCGAGAAGTCTCCTGAGGCAGCTGGGCCTGCTAGACTCGGGGTTTCTAACCTCGGGGGGAATGTTCCTTGATAAGGAAGGAGTGACGCTCCTTCGGCACCGCCTTCATCTCCCATCGAAGGTACTTCGAGAGATGTTCAGTGCCAGGGGCCGCTTGGATCAAATAGAGCTCTGAATGATCACATCCACATTCAGAGGGGTTCAACTGGGGCCGATGAGACCAGGCCAGCGGATGCGCACTAGACATTTTAGGAGGCTCAACGGTTGTGATTTGCGGTAAGCTTCGGTAACCTTTTGGTTTTTCATCTTCATATTTTTATTCTTCTAACTGGACCTTCTTTCCCACAAGCCTTTGACAAACTCAAGTCCGAGTTGCTACGTTGTGAGGCTAGATTGCAAAAATCCTTGGATGGGGAAAAATCCATCAGGCTTCTCTGTGATAAGAGATAAGAAAGTTGATAAGTCTTCGATCAGAGTGGGATCAAAGCCAAGAGTATGGGGGCAACCTCGAGAGATAGGTAACCTTTATTTTAAGGGTACACAAGCTTCCTTCTCCCTCTTTAAAACCGGTTATTTTTAAGTAATTTCGAAGTATTTGAAGGCCTGTGATTTTATGGCAATGGTCGGACGTCTCCGAGTCGGATTAGCTTGGCTGGAGCCTTGTGACCGTAGTCATTTTGTTTGGCCATAGCCTTTTAGTCCACGAGTGAGGTAGCCTTGGCGTCTATATCGAGGGTATGTCTTTATAGGGGTCTTACAAGTTCGGATATATAGCCTTGACTATAGGATCGGGATTATGACATTTTAAGGTCTTACAAATTTGGACATGCCTTGCTTAAGGTCTTATAGATTCGGACATGCCTTGCTTGAGGTCTTACATATTTGGTATTGCCTCGTTGAGGGCTTATGATTTTTATATTGCCTCATTGAGGGCTTATAGATTTGATATTGCCTCTTCGAGGGCTTACATTGTTGAGCATGCCTCATCGAGGTATTACGGATTCGGTGTTTCCTCATGGAGGGCTTACATTTTTTGACGTTGCCTCGTTGAGGGCTTATACTTCGATGTTGCGTCTTTGAGGGCTTATGAACTCGGGGTTGCCTCATTGAGGGCTTACAGTTCCGAGTTTGTACGGTTTGGTGAGTTGACTGTTGACGACATTCCCCGAGTGTTTGGGAGTTTTTTTGCCCTGGAACCATTTCTTGTGAGATCAGCAAACTTCTTTGAAGCACAAAATGTTTTGATGATGAATGATACTCCTTTGATTACTTGGTAAAATCATTCATGTTTTTGCCTACGCGGATACGGTTCATTCGACCGTTAGGTCCGATACGTCATTCTCCTGTCGTGACCCTCTTTGGCATATTTCAATTTCTTCGAGAGGGGTGGCCTCCCGGGGGGATGCCCCCCAGTATTTGAGGTTGATCGAAGAAAAGCCTTGAATACTTTATGAGTTCTCCTTATGTAGAATATAGATGTTTCCTAGTTAAAAACCTCGCCGATAAAACCCATTTGGGATAAAATCCGGTTTGAGGGAAAAGAGCGCAACACAAGCTTTAAAACCTAAGGTTGTGCTTCGATTCTTCTCAGTCGAACACCTGCACACAAGTTAGTGTATAATGTGAAGGAAAAAATGAGAGGGTTATAACTTAGTGGTGATGGCGTCTGAACCTCTATGTGCTTCAACTGATTCCGAGGACGCGGTCCGGTCCTTTGTCAGTTCATTCGGGTGCAGCCGAGAATGTGGTTTGTGGGTGCTACTTGGCTGTGTTCTTGTCCTTTGGCTCCTTCGATATGGTTTGGGACGTCTATTCCTCCAATGATCATGTGGATGACGTGTTGTGGTTCTTTTGTTTCGTTTTTCCTGTTCGGCTCTCTTTCTCGAAATTTATTTTTAGCTCAGTCGCTGAGGAACTCTTGGAGGTGCCCTTTGCTGATTAGTCGAGCTACTTGTTCTCGGAGTTGTATGCAATTTTTTCTCATATGTCCCTTTGTGTCGTGAAATTCGCACACCAGGTTAGGGTTCCTTCGTGAAGGATCCAATAGTATGGGTTTTGGCCACCTAGTATCTTTAATTTTACCTACGGTCGTCACGATGTCTGAAACATCAACATTGAAGTTGTACTCAGATAATCGGGGTGCCTCCACCGACTCCGTGTGTCTGTCGAACCCGGCTTTGTTCACGAGTCTGCGAGAATTCTGACCTCGATCCATCCTTCGATTGTTTCGAGGTATGTTGTGCCTTGGGGTATTTCTTCGATCTTTGGTGTATAGTTGGTACCTTTCATTGTTTGGCCTAGGTTCTTTTGCTAGGATCCTGCTAGGATACACTGAGCCCGAGGGGGCTCCCAAATGGTCGCCCTCGACCCTGATCTTTGACTGATACCGGTTGTGGTCGTCCGCCTAAGTTATGGCGGGATATTCAACCAAGATCTGCTTTAGCTGCTTCGAAGCTATTGAGCTTCGTTCGTTCAAACCTTGAGTGAAGGCCTGCACTTCCCAATCATCGGAGACTAGAGGTAATTCCATTTGCTCTATTAGAAAACGATATACAAATTCCCTTACCATCTCGTTTTCTCTCTGTTTGAATTTGAAGACATCGAATTTTCTTGTAGCAACCTTGATGGCACCGGCATATGCCATTATGAAAGAGTCTACCAGCATGGCAAACGAGTCTATTTAGTTCGGGGATAAGTTTTGATACCATATCATGGCCCCCTTTGATAGTGTTTCTCCAAATCTTTTCAACAAGACGGATTCAATCTCGTCGTCCTTCAGGTCGTTTCCTTTCACAACACAAGTATAAGCGGTGATGTGCTCATTAGGGTCAGAGGTCTCATTGTACTTCGGGAGATCGGGCATTCTGAATTTCTTAGGGATGGGATTTAGAGTAGCACTCGATGGGAATGGCTTTTGCACAAACTTCTTTGAATCCACACCCTTTAGAATCAGGGGTGCGCCCGAATCTGATCGACCCTCAAGTTGTAGCTCCACCTTTTCATCGTTAGCTTTTATCTTATTTTCTCTTGATTCAATCCTCTTTGTGAGGTCCTCAAGCATAGTCATAATAGCGGGGTCGACTGCTGACCCGTTATTGCTCGACCTCTCCGGTGCTTGTTCAACTCGAGGAGCTGCTTCTGGTGGTGTTGTGCTTGGAGTTTTTAGGGCTTTGTAGATGAGAAATTGCCAATTGTTGTGCCTGTAACATTTCAAAAATGACGTGAAGGCTAAGTTCCATTTCCTCCCGAGCTGGAGTTTTCTGAGCTTCCTGTTTGTTTCCTCGACGTATACTCTCGTCGGTATGGGAGCTTATATCGACATGTTGGGCGTTGCGTAATCTCACATCCACGGGGATTGGCTCTGGTGCGTCCTTAGGGTTTTGTAGTGGTACACCGGCGCTTGAAATAGCTACAACATTCTCTCCATGATCCTCGAGACCGTTGTTTTCATGTCCATTTACTAAGTTAGACATTTTTGACCTGAAACCAGAGATTCTTGGACAATAAAAAGTTTGAATAATAACTTGTGTTTTTCAGTTAACCAGCACTAAAACGATCACTAATATTTTTAGCCCCAAGGTGGGCGCCTAACTGTTTACCTTAAAAATGGTAATTACAACTATATTTGATTGTGTGGTTATAAAAATATGTGATTTATTTTAATACCAGTTGTTAGGCAATAGATGCTAAGTGTGAGTTAGAAAAATGAGATAATAGCTAAGGGTAGTGGTGCTATGAAAACCAAACAGCCTTGAGACGAGGTCTCGAGCTGGCCGAAAACTAGGCCTCGGGTCGAGCTAATACGCTTAACCGGGGATGATTGATGAAGGACTAACAACTTTATGATCCTCGAGGATAGCCTCTTTATGATCAATAATGAGCAATAAATTAAGAACAATCAATGAAACGCAATAAATGGAAGCAATAAATCAATGGAACACTAGGAGAGTATGTTTAAGTTAGAGAGCAGAGAATTTGCTTATTCTTGTATTGAATATCATGTGTCCAAAAATAATAAGGGTCCCCTTTATATAGGAGGGGGGAATCCCAACATAGTACATGTGCAATTGTTACAAAGAAGAGCAACTGGTACAACTATTTAATGTCACGGTATGGACTTGTATTATTCTTGCAGACTTGGTCTGCTCTAACCACGTTCCTTTTGGGAACTTCCCGCTTTTCCATGATGGTAAAAAACTTATACTTCCACGAGGTTGAGCGTGGGGAATCCTTGATATGCTCCCTCGGTGTAGAACCTCGAACTGTGCCTCGAGTCCTCTGAAGACGGGCTATGGAATGCCATAATGATCATAAAATCGGACTCTTCGATTTTAGCCGTATACATAGAGGTGGCTGGCATAGGATTCTTCATAGGGAGGGAATAGAGAGGCGGTGTCTTAGGAGAAATGGGGTTAGGGTTTAGAGGATGGGGATATAAGGTAGATGAGGGGATGCTTGTGAGTCGTTGATCATTCGTGATCAACGACAGGGATTTAGGCAGGGTTGGGTCGGGTTTAATTGAGTTGGTAATGATACTGGGCTAGGGTATTGGGCTAAGGTATTGGGTAGTTTTAGGTCTGAAATTAATTGTAGAATTAGGGCCAGATTTTAAATACCCATATTTAATAAATAAATAATTTATAAAAATAATAGAAAAATAACTAAAAATATTATTTGAGCATGCAAATGATTAAAATAATTATTTAACATTATAAAAATATAAGAAGATATTTTTTGCATAAATAATGTAATTATACATGCATATAGGCTATTATTGCAAAATGTGCAATTTAGCCTTGAAAAATGCAAATGTAATTATATGAAATGCATTTAAATTTTTAAAACCTTATATGAGTATAAATGATAAGTTTAGATGATCAAATCATCACAAAAATAATTTGGAGGATAATTATTGAATATTTATATAATAAAATGCAGGAATAAATTAGTTAAAGCCTTTAAATATTATGAAAAATTATGAAAGAATACTTGTGCATGCTTGTAATTCAATTGATGATGCACTTGCACTATTTTCAAAGTGTATATATATATATATATATATATATATATATTTGAAAAATATGAAGGAAACATTGGGTATAAACACGGCTGTCCAAAACCGCGTGTCTCTATCTGAACTGATGGAAACCGGGCACACCGTGAAGGCGGACAATCTCTTTGATGTACATCTCAGCCATCTGCTCTGAAAAATAAGTGGTATCAACTGGTATGAAGTGCGCGGACTTGGTCAGCCAATCTACAATCACCCAGATAGCATCGAACTTCATTGAAGTCCGTCAGAGCCCAACTACGAATCCATGGTGATCCGCTCCCACTTCCACTTTGGAATCTCTATACTCTAAAGCAAGCCACCCGGTCTCTAATGCTCATATTTTACCTGCTAATAGTTAAAGCACCAAGCTAAAATCCCCACTATGTACTTCTCCATTCTCCTCCACCAATAGTGTTGTCTCAAGTCCTGATACATCTTCGTGGCACCCGGATAAATGCAATACCGCAAACTATGGGCCTTCTCAATAATCAACTCACGTAGCCCATCCACAGTAGGCACACAGACCTGACACTGCATCCTCAATATCCCATTATCCTCAATTGTAACATATCTGGCATCACCATGATGAACCTTGTATGTGAGGACAAGTAAATATAGATCATCATATTGACGTTCTCTGATGCGATCAAATCAGGAAGACCGAGAAACCACACAAGCGAGAACCCGATTGGGCTCCGTAATATCCAATCTCACAAACCGGTTGGTCGAAGCCTGAACATCCATTGCACAATAGGTCTCTCTCCAATGGAAAGGAAAGAAAGACTACCCATACTCACCGCCTTCCTACTCAAGGCATCGGCCACCACATTGGCCTTCCCTGGATGATACAAAATAGTTATGGTATAGTCCTTTAGCAACTCCAACCATCTCCATTGCCTCAAATTGAGATCCTTTTGTTGAACAAGTGTCGGAGGCTCTGAAGATCTCTAAATACCTCACAAGACACACCATAGATATAGTGCCTCCAAATGGTCAATGCATGAACAATGGCAGCCAACTCTTCATGAACATGGTAGTTTTTCTTATGGCGCTTCAACTGGCGCGAAGCATAAGCAATCACTCTACCCTGCTGCATCAAAACATACCCAATACCAATCCGAGAAGCATCACAATACATTGTGTAAGAGCGAGAAGTTGATGGTAGAACTAGAACTGGAGCTCCTGTCAAAGAAGCCTTGAGCTTATGAAAGCTCTAATCGCACTCATCTGACCACCTAAAAGGATTACCCTTTTGGGTTAATTTGGTTAAGGGAAATGCAATAGACGAAAACCATATACGAAGCGACGATAATAACCAGCCAAGACAAGAAAGCTATGAATCTCCATAGTGAATGACGGTTTGGGCCAACGCTGAACCACATCTATCATCTTCGGCTCCACCTGAATACCCTCACTGGACACCACATGCCGCAAGAATGCCACTGAGCTGAGCCAAAACTCACATTTGGAGAACTTGGCAAAAAGCTTCTCCTCCCTCAACTGTTGCAACACAATCCTCAAATTTTGGGCATGCTCCTCCTGGCTACGAGAGTACACCAGGATATCATCAATGAACACTATAACAAATTAGTCGAGATAAGACTGAAACACACTATTTCTCAGATGCATAAATGTTGCTGGGGCGTTGGTATGCCCACAATACATCATAAGGAACATATAATGACCATAATGGGTCTTGAAGGCTGTCTTGAGAATATCTGAGTCCTGAATCTTCAATTGGTGATACCCTGACCTCAAATCAATCTTGGAGAACACCCTCTCTCCCTGAAGCTGGCCAAATAGATCATCAATGCGTGGCAAATGGTATTTGTTCTTGATTGTGACCTTGTTCAACTGTATATAATCAATGTACATTCTCATAGTACCATCTTTTTTCTTCAAAAATAGAACAAGTGCACGCCAATATAACACACTCTGCCTAATAAACCCCTTATCAAGGAGTTCCTAAAGGTGCTCATTCAACTCCTTCCACTCAGCCGGTGTCATACGGTACGGAGGAATAGAAATGGGTTGAGTGTCAAACACCAAGTCAATACCAAAGTTTATATCATTGTCAGGCGGCATGCCCGGCTGGTCTGCCGGAAACACATTCGGGAAATCTCGTACCACCGGAACAGAATCAATAGTAGGGGTCTCTAAACTAACATCCCTCACAAAGGCCAAATAAGATAGAAAATCGTTCTTAGCCATCCGCTGAGCCTTCAAGTATGAAATCACTCTACTGGGAGCATAGTCTAGAGAACCTCACCACTTAATCTGTGGCAACCCTGGCATCACCAACGTCTCGTTCTTAGCGTGACAATCCAGAATAGTATGAAATGGAGACAACCAGTCCATACCCAAGATCACATTGAAATCAACCATACTAAGTAACAAAAGATCAACTCTGGTCTCCAATCCCCCAATAGTCACTACCCACGACCGGTATACCCAGCCCATAATAATAGTATCGCCCACCAACACAGATACATGAACTGATGAAACTAGAGATTTACGAGGCATATCTAGATAATGAGCAAAATACGATGACACATATGAATAAGTGGAATAAGGGTCAAATAATACAGAGGCATCCCTGTGGGAGACTGAGACAGTACATGTGATCACTGCATCGGAAGCAATCACATCTGGTATGGTGGCAAGAGAATAGAATCGGGTCTAACCACCACCTTATCGGCCTCCCCCTTTAGGTTGACTTCTAGCAGACTGGGCCTCACCCCAAGTTGTCTAAGAGGGTGGTGTAGCAACTAATGCAGAAGACGCAACCTGAATCCTTTGTTGCGCTGGACCTCCCTAACAATGAAGAAACTACCTCCACACATGCCCAAACTCCCCGCACTTAAAACAACTCCCTAGTGCTGGTGATGGGGACTGAAGGGAGCCTCGACCACCGGGATAACTGGTAGAAGGACTTGGCATAGACGAGCCTTGACTCAATAGAGCACGAGATGAACTTTGAGCTTGAATGGCACTTAAATATGAGTGTCCCTACTGATAACTGTGTGAACCATGGCCAGATGATGCACCATTATGAGCTAGGTGAGCTGTCTGAGCATGTTTGTAAGGACGACCCCTATCGTGGTAGAACTAACCCCTAGAAGGAACACTGCTAAATCAGCCATGTCTGCGAGGCCTCCCACTCAACCTGCTCTTGGCTTCGAACCATCTCTATATGACGTGCAATGTCAACAACCTCATCAAAAGTAGCACCAGACACCCTCTCTCTAGTCATAAGCAACTGCAGCTGAAATGTGAGGCCATCAACGAACCTCCTAATCTTCTCCATATTAGTGGGAACCAACCAGACTACATGACAAGCCAACTCAGAGAACCTCATCTTGTACCACGTCACGGGCATATCACCTAGACAAAGTTGCTCAAACTGCCTGGACAGCTCCTTTCTACGGGACTGAGGCATGAACTTCTCCAAGAAGAGAACAAAGAACTCCTGCCATGTAAATGGTATTGTGCCGACTAGCCTACATACCTCATAGGCCTCCCACCAACTGAAGGAAACCAAGACTCCAGAATACCTGTTGTACGGACAATCCTCTGACACTTGTGCAAGAATCCTTGGCATCCTCCACCTTTGTACCACTAAAAGATGGAGGTTGGAGTCTTCCAAACGTCTCCAATATCCGCTTCTCATCATCAGACATAATAGGAACCACATGGGCCTGAGCAGTTGCAACCGGATTGGCTGGTAATACCCCAGGTGTCTTGAGTCCTTGTATCACCTGCTCTTGTGTGCAGGCGGCGGGAGTTTGTGTACCTCCCTAGGCTTGAGAAGTGGCTGCTGTGGCCGGAACACAGACCGCTTGAGCAAGAACGGTGCACACGGTCAGAATCTAAGCTAAGGCTTCCTGAAAGCCTGGAATCACAATGGGCACCGGTGTTGCCTGAGCTTGTCCCACAGGCTCATTCAGAACATGCACCTGCTCCTGAATTGGGGCAACTGGTGGATCTGCCGGTGCTGCCTAGCTGCTGTATGAGCTACACCTCTGCCCCTACCGCGGCCTCTAGCGCGACCTCGGTCTCTCGTGGCCCTAACTGGTGGTTGTCCATCCTGCCCTGTAATACGTGTCCTCACCATCTGTGAGAGAATAGAACAACAAAAATTTCGTTACAAGAATCAACAGATTCATACGACAAGAATTCAAGAATGTTAAGTTTCCTAAGGGTTCTGCAGCCTCTCGAGGATAAGTACAGACGTCTCTGTAGCGATATTCAAGACTCTACTAAACCTGCTCATAACTCGTGAGACCTATATAACTTGACTCGGATACCAACTTGTCACGACCCAAATCCTAACATGTCGTGCTAGGGCCTATCGATGGTACTAGGCAAGCAATCATTTCCAAAATACTTCAAATATGTAACACAAAAGTTAATCAAGACATATTAAATAGGTAAAGATTTTCATAAACAGGGGTAAACCCCAAAAAACAAGTGAGGAAAATAACTCCCAAAATCAAGGTGTCACGAAGCCCATGAACATCTATACATAACCAGTCTAGAAATGAAACGTCTATAACAGTTTGGATCCTAATACAACGAAAGAAGGGATAAGGAAGGATAAACAAGGACTACAAATGCCAGGCAGCTACCTCGATATCTACAACTGTCAACTACGTGAATATTAATAATTCTCGTATTTAAAAAAAACCTGGATCTGCATACGTAGTGCAGGGTGTAGCGTGAGTACAACCAAGCGATAGGTGCGTACACACTCTAGAGGTACTTGCGCTCACTAGGGGTGTGTACAAACTCTGGAGAGGCTCTTTCAGCCCAGTGATATATCAAGCCAGTTGTTTACCTTGAAAAGGGTATTAACAATTATATTTAATTTGTGGTTCTAAAAATATGTGATTTATTTTAATACTAGTTGTTAGGTAAGTAATATTAAGTATATATAAGATAAAAATGATAAGCAAACCAATATGTTCACAAGACGGGGACCTCGAGCTCAGTAGTATCGGACCTCGAGGGTAGTCTTTGGCTTGCGATAATGAACAATAAATGAACACAATAAATGAAGAAAAATAAATCTGTAGAGTAATTGTTGAGCATGTTTAGACAAGAAAAGCATAGAATGTTCTATTGCAGTAAATATTCATGTGTGTTACAAAATGACAGAGGTCCCCTTTATAAAGGAGGGGATAATCCCAACATAGTACATGTCTAATTATGACAAATAAATGATATTGGTACAACTTTATAATGGCTCAGTACGGGCTTGTACTATTTATTGCAGACATTGTCAATTCTAAACACGTGTCCTTGGGAATTTCCCGCCTTTCCATGAAGGTCATCGATTTTCATATTGCCTCGAAGTATGCTGTGATGAGTCTTCGATATACCCTCTCGAGGGGAGCACTTTGGGGTAGAGCCTCATACTCGGCTTCGAACCTCTCGTGACCAGGATTGGAATGCTCTGGAGGCCTCAAAAATCGGACTCCCCGATTTTGGACGTATATACCAATCATGGAATAAATCAATGAAAACATGTCGCGGCGTGTAGCCCAATCCCATAAATATCCTCACAATCATGCCCTCGGCCTCACTCAGTTTTTAATCTCTCCAGTATCTCGGGCTCTCCAGTATCTCGGGCTCTCTCCAGTATCTCGGGCTCCACAAGAAAAATACAAAATTATAAGCCAAAATACAAAATTGGCTCAAACCTGGCCCAGAGCCCACGTCTCGAAATCTGAAAAAAGTCACAAAACTCGAAAGCCCATTCACTCACGAGTCTAACTATACCAAATTTATCAAAATCTTACCTCAAATGGCCATTCAAACCCCAAAACTTAATTGTCCAAATCCCTAGCCTCAAACCCTAAAATTTCACCTAAAAACACACCAACAAGGTGTAAAATTAGTGGGGAAATTTGATGATTGAAGAAAAATGAACACAGGGATCTTACCTCATGAACTCCCCTTGAAAATCCCTCTCAAAATCTCCAAAATCCAAGCTCAAAATGTTGAAAGGAAGCCAAAATCGCGAACCCTCATTTTTTATATGTTTTGCCCAGGCTATCCGCTTCTGCGAACATTTTGCCCCTTCTGCAGACATTTTGCCGCTTCTGCGGAAACATACTTAAGGCGACCAACCATTTTTGCGTTCCAAATCTCGCTTGTGCAGGTGAGCTTCTTCGTAGGCCTTCACGTCTTGCGGACCAGCGGCTCCCAGCCATTTCATCTTTTGTGATCTTCTATGTGCATCTGCAGATACGGAAGTGCAGAAAGGACATCACACCTGGGACTTCTTTCAGTCTCCTCATTAACCGCTTATGTGACCCCTTTCTCGCTTCTGCGAGCTCACACCTGCGGTGCCCACTCCGCAGGTGTGGTTGCACCAACAAGAACAAAACTTTAGTTGTTCTTCAAATCAATCTTCAAGTTCGTTAACCACCCGAAATCAACCCGAGGCCCCTGCGACCTCAACCAAACACACCACTAAGTCTTATAACCCAATACGAACTTAGTCGAACCCTCATATAACCTCAAACAACATCAAAATTTTGAATTTCACAAGGATTCAAGCCTAATGAACTTTAAAATTTTAAAATTATACAAATGACGTTGAAACCTATCAAACCACGTCCGATTGACCTCAAATTTTGCACACAAGCCACAAATGACTCCCATGAACCGACTCAAACTTCCAGAATCGGAATCCGAAATCGATATAAAAAAGTCCACTCCCGATCAATGATACGCTCAATTTTCACCTTAAAATAGAGTAAGCGATCGTTGTCAAATATAGTAACCCAACAAGGTTGGGGTCGAATCCCACAGATAACAATATGAGGCGATAAGGAATGCAAGAGAGTTATCACTTATCGCGCAATGCCAAACAAATAAGATTTTGGGTTTTGATAATTGTTTATAACTAAAATGCAAAAATATAAACTAATCTAAAAAAGCAAGTAAAATGATCAATGGCGACAAGAATGAATGCATCGGGTATTACACTCAAGTAACGATCCAATGTATTTCACGATTTTACAAATATGAGTGAGTTAGTGTTAATTAGCCACAGATAATAATTCTTAATTAGCTTTTCTCAAAGACTAACAAGACTTCTTAATTGAATTATTCCTAACCCAATAAAGAGATTGAGCACTTCCGGGTTTGGCTACAAGTAGTTTAATCCTATCCCTAGTTAGAATCTATAAAATGAGGGTTAAATCCTCAAATTCTTGTTCATTAATCTTTTCCAACCCCAAATTATCTTTTCCAAAATTAATTCGGAGTTAATGGGCGAGTCCTAGGTTTAACTAATCCCTTTGGAAACATTAAAGAACAAGAATAATTAAAATAACAAATACTCACTTCATAAATATAATAAAATCATTCAATACACAAGCACAACAAGGTATTTAATCCACACTTTAAATATTAATATTCCCATAAACTAGATTCAAGTGTTGGAAATAATACTACACACTTAGATAATCAATACAAAGCAAGGAAATGAAGAAATAAACATAAATGGGTAAGAAATCCTTAACCACAATGGTGCAATCTTCAAGATCCAAGTGTGTGTGCAAAGCCCTAGCTTCAATACTTGTTCTTCTCTCTCAAAACTATATTTACAGAGCCAAAGATCTGCCCAAAGATGCAGAAAATATCTGCTAGGTCGGGTATAAAAGAGGTTTTGGGGAATAAAACGAGGAATTACCAAACTGCCCATGACTTGCCCAGAAAATACATTGTGCGTTCGCACAAAAAGACATGTGTTCGCACTGAGTCAGGTTTCCAAAAGCTCAGCGATCGCATGCAACACTATGCGGTCGCACAGTGGTTTTGACCTCCCTGTTGACCAGTCTAATTAACTCTTTGCGCTTGCACTCTATTAGTTGCGGTCGCACTGTATGAGGTCATGGACATGTGCGATCGCGCTTAATTCCCTTCGATCGCACAGTGTAAAATTGGGCAGACTTCATTTCTCTAATGCTTTTGCTTCTTTTTGACTTGTTTTCACATGATTTCTTCACAATCAACTCTAAATCATTTGACACCTGAAATATATCAATAAATATCAAGAAATGTCTTAATTCTTCAATAAAATTACACAAAAGCTTAAGTATTAAGAGAAGATAAGTTGGTAAATACCAACTTATCAAACCCCCAAACTTAAACTATTGCTTGTCCTCAAGCAATTCAAAAACTAAGAACATCCACAAGAATATGATCACTTAAGATCAATGGCATACCAACTATCATTTCAAGTCAACAATGGTCTATTCAAGCACAATCTAATGGCTTTGGTTGGTACCAACAATTAATCCAAGGCATATGAATCACTATCTTTTTCCCCATTCCATTTCTTTTTCAAGAACTTAAGCAATACATTAACCAAAGTAACAACCAAGTCATGACATTAAAAATTCACAATTTGCCTCTTTATCACTATTTTCTTCCCTTGCTCATTCTTCCGAACTGAAAATGGGATTACATTCACAACTCGAGTCTCATGTGCCCTCACACTTTAAGAGAGAATCCCAAACTCACAAATTGCAATTCCAAACATAGAAGGGATGTTAAATAGAAGATTAGACTCTCTCTCTCACAAAGATATTCAAATGCATACAAGTAGTACCATATGCTTGCCCTATATGTATTTCTCCACTTATTTAGACCCACTTGGTTTAAAATCAATTAGGACTTAAAAGGTTGTAGTTTAGGCTTTTGGTTAAGGTAGGGCACAATTTGGTAGAAGTGACTCAAAACTCTCTAAGCACTATACGTTTTCACAATTCAAAGTCCACTTCGTTCAAGAGTTTTTCCACCATTTCTTCTCTCTTTTTTTAAATTTACATAGTCTTCCATTTATTCAAACTTTCTTCCCTTTTTTTTTAACAACTCTTTTTACTTTTTTTTAAGAGCCTCCATATCACAACCTTTTCAATCTCCACCCGCAAACTTAGGCTTTTAGCCTATATTCACACTTGAAATTAGTTAGATAGGTATGGTTTTTACAAGAGAACCAATAAGAAGCTTGTAACATGGTTGCCAAAGAAAAAGTTAAAAAGCTCAAAAGGGTTGACTAGGAAAAATATTCATGGGTAGGAAGTTTAGGCACAAAATTTGTCCAAGGAAGGCCTAATATCATTTCTCAAACCAAGTTAATCTAAGATTTCGCCTTGAAGCACATTCCGGGCAAGTTCTAGACTACAAATGATGCAAAAGAATTTTTCAACTAAAGCTTACCACACATGGAACATGAAACCTCAAATGGAATACAAATCCAAAGTTCAATTGGAACCAATGAAACTCAAGGAAGTCATATGTAACCTAAAAAGTTATTTAGTGAATCAAAGAGCCAAAATTAGAATCTAAAAATCACAACAAGGCGCATTCTTATTGTTTCATATATATCTCTCTCTCTTATTTTTTTATTTTTTTTATTTGAAAGCTCAAAAATTTCATATGCCAAGGTTTAAATCATATTGGTACCAAACAAGTCACATGTTGGCTTATGGGCACAAGATTACACCCCAAAAACTAATTTATTCACACCTAACTACTAAACTAACTACTAAAAAAAACTAAACAAGACTAATCCCTTAAGAAAGTTGTCACGCCATCCATCATAGGGAAAAGTCACCCGGTTCAACACAAATAAATTTTCTTGGAAAAGAACCGTGGTAGAAAGAAAAACCAAGGAGTTTCATTAATACTACTATAGTGAAGCCAAAACAAAAATAAATACAAATACAAATAATAACAAGAAAAACAAAAATCAACAAGCAAAAGCAAGAATGAAACTACTATGAAAGATAACAATCAAAATACAAACAACTAAGAACAAAAAATAAAAACCAACAAAATATTATAAATAAACTAAAAAAAAAATATAGCCAATCCACACAAGTCACAAAAAGTATGTCATGCTCCATGTGATGCTCTACAACATAGATAAAATATTATCCACCCCCAACCTAAAGTGTTGCATTGTCCCCAATGCAACTAATCAAAACAAGGTAAAATGAAGGAGGTGCTCCCTGAAACTGCATCACCTAGAGCTGGAGGTGGTGGGAAATCGAAGCTCCAAATCCTCATCATCATCATCAGAATCCTGTGAGCCAGATAGCGTGTGACGACCCAGCCGGTTGTTTTGCGTATTACGACCCCGTTCCCTTAAATGAAACCTTCCATAGCGGCTACTCGTGCTTTATGACTTGCGGGAGCGGGTGGTTCGGGATTTTGAAATGATTTGAGTGGTTTAGGAACACTTGGTTCCTTAAGGTTGGCCTATTTGGCCAAGTTTGACTTCGGTCAACATTTTGAGAAAACGACCTCGGAATCGAGTTCTGACAGCTCCAGTAGCTCCGTATGATGATTTCGGACATGGGCGTATGTTCGGCTCAGGTTTCTGACGACCCGGAGCATTTCGGTGCTAGAAATGGAAATCAGGATTTCCTTAAGTTTGGAATTTGGCTTGAAATGGGACTTTATGCTATCGAGGTCCGAACGGAATTACGGGACCAGGAATAGTTCTCTATAGTCATTTATGACTTGTCTGCAAAATTCGAGGTCATTCCGAGTAGTATAGACCCGTTCGGCGCAGTGAAATGAATTCTAAAAATTTCAAAGTTATTAAGTTATGATTTCAGGGGTTTTGGAGGGTGATTTTGTGTTTTAGCGATGTTATGAGTGTTCTGTAGGCTCGAGCTAGTCCGTATAATGATTTGGGACCTGTTGATATGTTTTTAGGGGGGCTCAGGTGGGCCCAGGTGCCTCCCGGACCCCGCACGAGGCCAAAAACCATTGCTGGTGCAGCTACTTCTGGTGTGACCGCACCTGCGGTCTCTCGGTCACAGGTGCGAGTCCGCACCTGCGGTCCAGCCTTCATAGGTGCGACTCCCATCGCAGGTGCGACCCTTCTTCCGTAGGAGCGGGACCGGTGGTGCGGACTCCTTCTCCGCAGGTGCAATGCCCAGGGTCCCTGGCCCTTTTCTGCAGGGGCGATGATATTCTCGCAGGTGCGGAAATCACTGTTGCCAGCCCCTTTAAATGTCCAAAAATACGGGTTTTCTTAATTTTTACCCACCATCAACCTCCATTAGAGAGCATCCAAGTTTGAGCAACACCTCCCACGACCACCCACTGGAGAGGTAAGTAATTCTCTTCCATTTTCTACTATTATGCATAGAATTCAACGGGCCTTATTCCTAAAGAATCAAAAATCATAAAATTTGGATAAAAATTCTAGGGATTTGAATAAATTGGTGAATTATTCATTTGAGGCTTTGAATCCTTGTACAAATCACATAACTTCGATCCTTAGACCTCGGGTAGGTGATTCCTTCAAGAATTTTTGAAATCCCAACGTGTGGGCCCGGGGTCGAAATTTCGGAAATGGTCAAGAATGCTTAATGTTGGGATTTCTTGTTAATTCTTCTTCTTGGAACCTAAATTAAATTGAATTATACCATGTTTGGTTAGTTGCGAATCGTCAAGGGTGAATTTTGAAGATTCGGGCGCATCCTTGATCTGAGGGGTGATATCGTCACGAGGTGAGTCTCCTTTCCAAACTTTGTAAGGGGGAAATGTCCCCATAGGTTCCTTGTTTTCTATGTGTACATGTTGAAGGGGCTGCGTACGTACCACGTGACGAGAGTCCGTACGTGGCATCTATAATGTATGTCGGGTAGCCGTAGGACCCACGAGCATGTTCTAGCTGTTTGTTTGATATTATCTTATGCATTGTACAAGTTATTTGCCGGTATATGATGAAATGGAGCTATGATAGCTTTGAGTTAAAATGTACATATTATTCAGATAAGAATTATGAATTTCATCAATTGATTAATTGTGTTACTCCTGGTATAATTAATAAAGAGAATGGAGTAAATGAGATAAATCTTGATCTTGAGCTGTTGAGAAAAAAATGAAGGTGATTGTAAATCCTTCCTATACTTGTATTATTCCACCATGGTGATATTATGAGAAAAGAGGATAATATGATATAAAGTCCTAACCNCCATGGTGTCTACATATACACATATATATGCATTCATGCATTCATGGCCCTCGAGTCACAGGTATGATTCGTGATCGGGGAGAACTTATATTTTCATTACCGGCCCCTGAGTCACAGGTTTGATTCGTGATCAGGGAGGAATTACACTTAATTTCATCAGCCCGTGAGTCACAGGTTTGATTCGTGATCAGGGAGAAATCAGACTTATTTTACCAGCCCCTGAGTCACAGGTTTGATTCGTGATCGGGGAGGGTTTTACTTGCATCATTGGCCCCGAGTCACAGGTATGATTCATGATCGAGAGAGTATATATATATTTATATCATTGGCCCCCGAGTCACAGGTACGATTCGCGAGCGGGGAGAGATATTGGCCCACGAGTCACAGGTATGATTCGCGAGCGTGGAGATTTTATCGAGTCAGTCCACGAGTCGTAGGTATGATTCGCGAGCGTGTGGAGCTTTATGACCGAGTCAGTCCTTATGACC